>PVJA010004150.1:0-88736 GCA_004027025.1 Myocastor coypus | reverse complement strand
CAACCAAACAGGGCAGCAGAGCAGCAGCAACAGCCCGAGCTCCAGTCTGTCTCTCTGTCTCTCTTTATATTACATTCAGGCTCTCCACCTTAGCTCCCGCCCTAGGCTACACCCATAATCCCAGAAGTACTTCCACCCATAATCCCATCAGTACTAAAACCTATAATCCCAGGGATCATGGATCAAGTCTCAAACTCTAGAAGTCCCCGCCCAATGACTCCACGAGGCTTTTGGGGGACAACTAGACATAAACCATAACAATGAGAAAAGAGCAACTCATGGAAGGAATATGAGTGGAGATATATCTATAAAATAACAAAAGAAACATAGAGGGGAGAATAGGAAAAGTGACAAAGAAAAAGACGTTTTAATAAGTGACTTCAGACATATCAGCTTTCCCTGTATTAAAACAAAACAAAAAGAAAACAAACAAACAAACAAACAAAAAACCAACCTGGATTTATGTTGTAATTTCTGCCATTCAATTTTGAATTTTCTATTAAAGAAGGATTGCTAATTTTTTCTTTCTTTGTCTTTTTGAGACAGGATCTCGTATGCAGCTCAGGCTGGCCCTGAACTCACTTTTGTAGCCCAGGCTGGTCTCAAACTCAAACTCGATCCTCTTGCCTCAGCCTCCCAAGTGCTGGGATTACAGGCATGTGCCACCACACCTGGCAGGATCACTAAATTAAGAGGATTTTAAAGATAATTTATTCTACTTTCTATAGCATTTGACACACAGGGATACTAAGGTACATAAAGTAAAAAGCAGAGTAAAGATTAATACAATTAAAAGAGTGATAAATATGTCCTAGAATCAAGGTTTTTTGGAAAAACTCCAGCATCTTCTGTGACTGGATACTTACTGCACTGAGAGAGTCTCACATTTATACAACACAATCATAAATTTTCAGTCTAGAGTTTATATCACTGAGACTCTTTTTAGGAAGGAGTTAAGTAAGTTTTCTTACCTCTGACATGGCAAATTATTTCTTTCTGGTTAAAAAAGACAGACATGGTCTATGCTTCTGACTTGAAGATCAGATCTACCCTGAGGCTGTAAATAAGTTCATGTACCTATGATGTATTCACTCACTAAACGTTTAACACATACGCTGTATTTGGATGTTAAGTGAACAGGAATGTGCTCCTGAAGAGGAAAGATCATTTTGCCATTGAAAACCTTATAATATGGAGAAAGTAAATGGTCTTCTACTGGGCTAAGTGGGGTGATGTAGGAACTGGAAGAGAGGGTGAACCAACTGTCAGAGGGAAAATTATAAACTCTACATGGCCCTGGAGAACTAAGCCATTTTGCTGTTTTGTTATTTTAAAATTATTTAATGACATGCTGTTTTGACACCAGCATGTGCAGAGGACTTTAAAGGCCTATAGGAAGAAATAAAACTATACTTAAAAAACTTTATTCAATGTGAAATTTACTTTGTAATACACCAAACATATGAAATAGTTCCTTGTATTCAGTCTTAAAAGGTTTATATTAAAAAGTAGTATTTTACTTTCACATTTAAAAGAATAACATAGTTGTACTGGTCAGGCTTTTACTTAGAAGAACAGAACAGATATAATATAAGGAATAGATATTAACACAAATATACAGTCTATAAGGAATTATAAGATTGGCTTACAAGAGTCAGCCACAGAGTCAGATGAGGAAGTGTGCAGAGGGTATCTGCACACCCTGGACTGAAGAATTCTGTCCCGAGGTCTGAAACTCACTGCAGTGCTCCGTGTAAGTCTCTATCTGTCGGCTGATGGGTCAACGATGGAAGACTGAAGTGTCTGTGATGGATGCTGAAGAGTCTGTGATAGAAGGCAAAAGATCCAAGCTGGAGGCCGAAGAGTCTGCACTATAAGCCAGAAGATGAAGTCCAGACTGAACGCGAAGACTGACGCTCTTCTGACAAAGTGAAGCCTTGATGCCTTCCTCAGCCCCTTTATGCTGTCCTCAGTCTCTTTGTGCTGAGTCACTCTGAGGTGGGCCCATTGTGCCCTATGGTGGAACTAATCATGCCCGAGGACGGGGCCTTGATCCAGCTCTAGGGAGGAGCCAACCATATCCTAGGGCAGGACCCCCATCAACAGGGAATTGGGCCACTGAGTCATCCAGCCAAGTTAACACAATATATCAACCACCATAAAGGTAAAATGTATTGTAGTGACCCCATCAAAATAGCCTGTGTCCATAATTTTATTTAATGAATAATTTCTGAGTCTTGCTGATCATCAGTACCACCTGTGTGAGATTTTCCTTTGTTTTCTGTTTTCTATTGATGATCTGGCTTCTCGGGCCATCCTGACTCATTTGAATTAGAATCTTGGCAGTGGGACACATATTGGCTGTAGAAGACCTCAGAGATACATTTTAGAAGAGACAAAAACAACATGGAAGAGATCAAAACTGGTTGACTGAATCTTCTGAGAATCTAATTTTAGAAACTATCACCTCAGACCAAAAAGCTATTACCATCCAAGGAGACCAAGGAGGGAAACTCCCTTGCCAGTGCAGTGTGTGAGAACTCAACAGCTGGAGGATGGTCACAGGGAGGGCACACATCCGTAGAGGACAGAAGAGTCACGCCAGTGTCTTTGACTAGAGGTTTAATAGGTGGCCAGTGTCTTCCATTTCCTGTGGTGCAAGGACAGTACTAATAATGAGGAAAGGTTAATACTAATAGGAAGGTTAGTAAGAAAGGAAGGGAGAAGGAAGAAAAGCATCTTTAAGGAAATAGTTATGTCAGTATTTTTTCTCAAATCAAATAAAGTGTGAAGAAAATCTTGCTTCTGTCTTCTTGAACTTTTATTTTTGAGGTTCGTACTTGGCCTTTTTTCATTGTTATTGTTAAACTTTTAATCTTGGTTATTTTTGTTGTTGCTGCTGTTCTTCTTGGAGGTCATAAAAAATAAAATTAAGTATTAATAAAAGTATAAACACTGATAAAATACTTTCCTGGACCAAATTCGAGCGACACTCCTTGAGCCCTTCCTGTAGTATTGCCAAACCTGGAATCCATTGCTGGCTAGCTTAGTCTGGTTTTAGCAAGAATCTAGCTGGTTCAGTTGAACAAAACTCACTTATCCTTGATCTCTGATTAGATTCCTCATCCCCACCCCTCTCAGTATCTCACCACCCCAGTCTGCCTCTAGCAAGAATCCTGTTCAGTTAGTTTAGCAAGATTCCTCCTTAACTCTCATATTTTCTCATGATGAGTTTTCACCTACTACCCCACAACCTGCTTCTTAGCTGTAAATCCCCACTTATTTTTGAGTTGAGTACAATCACTCTCTCCTACAAAACCTCTGTGTAGGGGTCCCATCTCCAGTAAAGCCTGCCATTTCTCTTTAGCCAATGTCAGAATCTCTTTTACAATTAACAAAAATATTTTATAACTGCCTAAGAATTTAAATGTTTCTGATATATTATCCGGAAACTTTAACTTTTTTCTATAGGTTCTCTTTCCCAAGAGGACTCAAGAGAACCCAACAGAATAAAATTGCTCAGTACCGTTATGGGAGATGAAAGTTGTAGGGAAGGAGAGATTTTTTTGTGGTGGGGGATTGACAAACTCAGTTTTGGGTAAATTCAATTTAAATTTCCAGCCACATGGCATCTGGGAATATTTAGCAGGCATTTGAAAATTTGAGTCTGGCCCAAATGAGAAGTTACCACTAGAAATGGACATTTGTAAACTGTATACGCAAAGATGAGAGCTGAAGTCTGGCCTGGTGGTACATACATGGAGGGTATGGGGATATTGGTGCCTCCAGATAAGAGCTAGGGCACAACTGGGCTTGAATAAGTGGCAACGAGGGGAAATACACCCAAGCGGATGTGGGGCTTTTCAGCCAGAAGGTGCTAGGAAGGACTTACAAGGTTTGGAGTCATAGCGGCAGGTGGTTCTGGGGTTGCCTAAAAGAAGTGAGAGTTCACTATGGACGGTGTGACCAGGAAGCAGGGGTGATTTCATGACTGGGTAGCTTCATAAGTCTTGTGGAGAAGCAGAAGGGACTGGAACCAGGTGAAAGCTGTAGTTAGTATAGAAGTAGCAGTCCGTCCCATTGCAAATAAAGTAGAACGTGAAAAACCTGGAAAAGCAACATCAGCCGCTCTCATTTCATGTCAAAAATGGAACTTTAGGGTCAAGACTCGAGTTAAGTGTAGAGCACGTGCTCCGCATTTGGGATGGCAGATTGGGGTGCTGAGATACTGAAGGGGTGGGGATAGGGAATTTAATCAGAGGTGAAGGATAGGTGAATCTTGTTCAAGTGAACCAGCTAGATTCTTGCTAAAACCAGACTAAGCTAGTCAACAATGGATTCCAGGTTTGGCAGTACTGCAGGAAGGGCTCAAGGAGTGCGGCCCAAACTGGGTCCAGGAAAGCATCTTTATCGGCATCTATACTTTTATTTATGTTTAATGTTATTTTCTTATGACCGCTAAGAAAAACAGCAGCAGCAACAACAAAAATAACCAAGATTAAAAGTTCAAGAAGACAGAAACAATATGTTCCTCATCCTTGAAGAGCGTGTATGAAACACTGGGTTAAGTCCTAGCACAATTTACATAAAAGTCTACTTTTCCAATGTGAAGTAATGATAACTAAGTCACCAAGCCAGAATGATATTGTCTGGAGATAATATTTCATAAAGTGACACTTATAACTTGCAGCTGATGTAGTAACCTTGGGTAAAGTCATTTCATTTAATTCAGTGGCATTCGTTTGGAGTCACAGAGATTGTTCCTAACGACGTGTACAGGATTTCAGTGGTTTCCTATGTTATCAAGACTCTCAGGTTGTTTTGCTCTATTTTTAAATAGTTGCAGCCATGCTGTAAAATCATTATGTCTGCTCTCTAATGTAATTTTCAAGTTGCCTATAAGTGACCGATTTCTCTTGATCTAGTCTGACTTGTTTGGTTCTTGTTAAAACTAGGTGTTAAGAGTCTTGCTTCTTGGTTAGATTCACAGGGGATTCTGGATGAATGCACCACCACACTTGCAAAAACTCTTTCCCTACTTGGTTTTCTCAGCCCAGATTTTTAAAGTTCCTACAAATGCCATGGTTACTGCTCCTTTCTTCAGCAGCTGAACCCATCCATGGAGTGGGAGTCTAGCTTCTGAGACTGAACAGCAGACTCTTTTCTCCTTTGAATGTGCACTTCTTTTGATCTTGACCCACGTGCTTCTATTGTGCAGTCCTTTGCATCCCTGTGCCCTCCAACTGAGCACCCCTGGCGTTCCAATGTGAGTCTCCTCTCAAACCCTCCTGGGACACAGTACCCAGAGATATTCCCTGTCACAGTGCTCTCTGGGAGACGTGAGAAATGCAGGCTGTGCTCAGCCTCCTCTGTCTCCTTTGGAATCCCCAGGGCTCCGGAGATGAACTCGGAAAAGGAAGGTTTGGAGAGGGCAGCCTGGCACAGAGGAGGGTGCAACCTTCTTGGCTGAATCCTATCCACCATTCTGAGCCATTTTTCCCTTGGGAAAAAAGGCCTGATGAGGAATGTGCAATGTGTGAGTGTTTTCAAATCAGGATTTTAAACCAATTTCTTTGAGGGCTCCATTAGTTGTGCTCATTTTGATCTTGCATTTGAAGTGAACGCCATCTTACACCATCAGCACACGAATGCCATAATGGAGCTATTGTTGCTGCAGTTCTTTAGACCGATCTAGGGGCCTGCAGACTGCTGGGAGAGTGCCAGCAATAGCACAGCAAAGCATCCCCTCACATCTGGCTGACTCAGACAAATGAGGGTAAAGTTATCAGTGGAGAGGAGCCATCTTGAACCCAGGAAGGAGATTTATTTGCAGATTAGGAGTCAAATCTGGGCCGTTTTACTGCCTAATAGATATTCATAGGGTGTATAATAGCATTGTAATTTAAATATGTTCTCTCATGTAGCTCTTATTGATCTGAGCCAGAGAAAGGCTGTGAGCTCTCTTCCCCCACTAATGTAGATGCAGTCAACAGGGCATATGCCTATGTTTCCAGCCATGCCAGAGCTACACTAATTTGTCAACAGCTGAAACTGTTACCAAAGGATTTACACACATCATGTGGAATGTCTATGTGCTGGTTAAATGCATGCCAATTGGTTAAATTTAGGGTAGCAGTAACATATTTCAGGACCTTTGTATGTGCTTTAATGTGGATGAATTGACCCTTAAATAAAAACATATGGGCAGAAGAGAACCCAGGTGCTTCAGATCAGCAGAGATTGGCTAAACTCATGCACTTGAGTATCTTTGATATAAGCAAAGTTCACTAAATCTGAAGGCAACCTTGATCTCTACGCTCTAGCAGACTAATCAATCTTAAGAATTCTCCAGGACTACAATTAAATGTGCAATTATAATCTCCAAATATATCTATAACCTTCCTCTTCACCTAGACAATTTAACTTTTACTATGTCCTAGCATTCCACAAATGCAAATTCCACAAATAGGTTTCTAAATTTACTTGCCTTTGTATCTTTTGGTTGAAAGGTTCAAGTATGAATACAGAAGGTAGAAAAAGTGTTTTATATTTATGCTCCTATGGACCCACAATTTTAAAGACACACAATCCAACCTTATATTTGGATGTTTTTGTTATGGTATAGTACATTACTGGAGATATACAAAATGTATGGTTTTTATAGATGTTATAGATCTGATGATAGCAATGTCATCCGATGAAAGAAATTGTGAGTTAAGAAGTAGCAGGAGAAGAGAGTCATAGGAAATTCCTCAGTAACTCAATACCCTTTCCTCACTTCACTTGCATATTTAAGTTTATCTTCTCATACCTTATAGCTATAGTTAAATTTTCCTTTTGAAATCAATCAAGTGTTTGAAAGCATCTCAGTCTATGTCTATCTGAATCTATGTCTAATTGCTTGGGTATTTACATTTGTGAAGCCACTTTATATGGTGTTGGAAGATCTACTCTTAATAGCTGAACCCTATAAAATATATAAGAAATTTTCATTAAAATTTTTGAATTCAGAAAAATGACTATTATACATTATATATGTATTATCTCACTCTTTTATCTCCATTTTATAAAGAGTTTTCTGGATCTGGAGCTGTACCTCAGTGGTATACCATTTGCTTAGCATGTGAAGGGCCCTGGGTTCAACTCTCAGCATCACCAATGCAAAATGTGAACAACCAAAAAGAATATATTTGCTATAAGGAGCTTTTTTCTTTAGTATTACAAAATTTGAAATAGAGATTAGGAAAAATAACCAAAATATGTGTAATTATGCCCTACTTGTAATAGTATTTTGTTAAGTTACAGAAATGATTATTTACTCAAGGCAGTGCCATGCAACAAAATTGTCAATAGTAGACCTATGGGGCCAGGGAGGTAGTTTTGTGGCACAAGTGCCACCTGGCATATGCAAGGTTGTGAGTTCAAACCCTGGTCCTGCAAAAAAAAAAAAAATAGTAGACCTAAGCAAAGATTAATCTAAACAAGTAAAAGGAATACATTCTTTATAGATATGGTAAAAGAATCACACTATTACCTCATAAAAATCTTTTAGAGTAAATTTTGTGGAAATTTAATTTTTGTAAGTATGAAAACAACCGCCATACATTATCCAAACAATTATAGAATCTCATATCACCACCTATGAGGATTCTGAATTACTAGAATAAATAACATTTTTAATCAGAAAATGTTTTGTTTTTTAAAATCTATGTTATACTGTAAGGTACAGGCATATTAAGCTTTATAACTTCATTTCTCTTTTAAGACTGAATTTCAGAATTTTCAACATAGGAAAAATGAAACAAACAAAAAAAATAGAATGTTGTCTCTTGAAACCCATGTGTCTTAGTTACTTTTTACTCATTGCTGGGACAAATACCCGGCACTCAAAATGAAGGAAGAAAAGGTTTATTTAGCTCACAGTTACTGGAGGTTTCAGTCCATACTCAGCTGGATCCAAGGCTGAGGGGCATATGGCAGATAGCAGCAGTTCATGGCGGTGGAACAGCAACAATGGTGACAGAGGCAGCCAACCAACCAGGGTAGCAGAGAGCAACAGTTCTAGTCTGTCTGTCTCTATATTACATTCAGGCTCTCCACCTCAGCCTATCCACCTTAGGCTATACCTATAATCCCAGGGATCACAGATCAAGTCTCAAACCCTAGATCAGTACTAAATCACATAATCCCAGTGGACCATGGATCAACTGTCAATCTATAGAAGTCTCTGCCCCATGACTGTATGAGGTTTTGAGGGGACAACAAGACATAAACCATAACATTCCACCCCTGGACCCCCAAAGTCTCATACATATCCTTTTTCACAAAAGACATTTTAGTCCATCTGGAAGAGTTGCCAAAGTCCCAACATTGCTGAAAAGTCCAAATACTAACTCTTTTCCAAGATCCAAGGCAAACCCTCAACTGTGAGCCCCTGTACAATAGAAAAGTTAAACATGTCCAACATTCAAAGGCATAAAATAAACATTACAATTCCAAAGGTTGCAAACAACAGGGTAATACAAAACACTGGGACCAACACATGTCCAAAACCCTGCAGGGTAAACATTAAATTCCATAGTTCCAAGTGGAGCACCCAAAGCAGTCTGCCCTGAGTTGTGGGTTCTAAACACCTTACACAGCTCTGCCCCTACAGCACTCTTAGTGGTAGTTTCCATGGCTTTTCTCTTAGGCTGGCTTTGCTCCCTCTTAGCACGATCCACATTCCTAGCTTTTCCAAACTTTTGGGGTTTCCACTGAACAGGCTTCTCACATACAGCTTTACACACTGCCCTCTCAGGGACACACTGCCTGGCCTCCCAGGCCTTCTTCTGAAACTGAGGTGGAAACCTTCTTAAACTAACAGTTCTTACGCTCTGAATGCGCCTAAAACCAATGTCACGTGGCTGGTGCCAAGGTCTCCTGCCAGCTGCAACAGTAGCCAGGCTTCCTTTTCTATTGGTTGTAGGGGTGGAGTACCTGGACTGATGAATACTCTGACCTTGATTCTGAAAAACAAATTCTCTATGCCGGCGCCATTTTGGAACCTGGTTTGGCCGCTGCTGCCATTCTGGTACTTGGGTCTCTGCGGCTTTCTTCTCAAGGCAAAACCTCTCTCCTTTGCAAAATTTTATGTGGTAAATATAAGGGGAACAATGACTGCAAAAAGAAATGAAAAACCAGTGTTTCCTCCTCCACTTTTAGGTATGATCTGTGGGTTATAAATAGCATGATGTAAAAGTTGAAGAGAGTGACAGGTTTTCCTGTACCTTGAGCACATACTGTAGCAGAGAATGGCTCTCCCCACTAGTATGCCTTGGCTTCTTAGTTACTCAGGTAATAGTCCCTGCCAGTTCTGATTGTTTCTGCCACTTCAAAACAGCCAGGCATTGTGATACACATTGTATAAACCAATCCCAAATTAACAAGCCAGTCTGCCTTTGCATTTCCTGATTCCTTATCCTATATGAGTCCTAGACCCCCAGAAATCAGGGGCTGATATTATAGAAATGATTCTAATCAGTGCCCATAACTGTAAATAAATCAGCCTCCAAATGCAGTGTCATCTTGGCGTTTCTGCTTACCATTACAATATAATATTTTAAGCCTTTATTAGATGTGATTAGAAGATAAAAAACAAATGAATGAGAAAATGGATGAATATAAGGCTTGTTTCTAGGTAGGTATACTTATGCACTAATTAAATTAAAGTCTCTCAACTAATATGCATTATAAATGAAGAGATAAACTTTTTGCAATTTTTAAGGATATAGAATGGCTAAAATATCATCAATTATCTGGGTCTTGGCAGAAAAGAAAGATCATAACTGCCTCCAGAAAGGCTTCATAAAGAAAATAGAATTTGAATGGGTTTTGAAAGAGCATTTAAAATTTAAATGGCTAAGAGTCTTTAGGAACATCCCAGAAGGTTCTGGAAATACCCAAGTAGATGACAAGAGCAAAGATATGGAGAGTGGAGAATGCTTAAAACCTGAAGCTATGCCGACTGCTCTTTATAGCCTCATCCTCATCACAGTACGTGGAGTAATTGCTGCAAAGGTGTTTGGCTGTATGTGCATGGGTGTTTTCTTATGGCCATACCTTGGCATTTGGCTGCTGTGAAGCTCCTTGATCTTGGTACTTGATGAAATTTATCCCAGTATGCAAAGCACAAGGAACAGCTTGGCACGGCAATTGCCTTGTAACTCCTCTTCCCTTTCAAACAGTTTGGTATTCCTTGTGCCTCCCAGAACCAATTAAGGATGAATACCAAGGTCTCACTATAGTTGCCTGTGCTACTAATTACAAAATACCCCCAGATTAGCATAATTTAAAAACAATAGAAATTCATTCACAATTCTGGAGTCTGGGATGTTCAGAGTCAAAGTACCAGCAGATCCTCTGGTAAGAACTGAGCTCTGCTTCTAAACTGGTGACTTGTCACTGTGTCCTTGGAGGGGACCAAGGCTGAGTCCTGACACGGCTGCAAGAAAAAACTGACAAGGAAAACCGAGCAGGCATCTATAGGAACTTTTTAAAAATAGGGTATTAATACCATTCACGGGACTAGAGTTCACTTAATATTATTACCTCCCCAAGACTCTACCTTTTAGCACTGTTACCTTGGGATTTAGTTCTACAATAAGAATATTAGAAATTTGGGCATAGCAGCTTTATTTTGAAAAGGTGAAAATTTTATTTGATAGAACATTTGGGAGAGGAAAGAAATAGTTTTATAAAGTAAGCATAGTACAAGTAGGTGAAAATTACTAATTTACATATTCTACTCTGAATTTTTCTCTTCGTTAGTGGATGAGCTTGGAAAAGGTTCATCCCTCCAATCTTGGCTATTACCTGTAAAAAGTACATGGAAATAATTGGAGGGGCCTATTCTGGCTTCACATGATTGTAGTTGACCAGACCAGCTGTTTGATTTCTATTTTAGTGCAGAAGAACACTAAAGTGCCAGTAGGACAAAGGAGAGAGAGGAATGACTATTCTATTTTGCTACATCCATTGTTGTTATCATCCAACTGAAGTTCAGGATGCAGTCCTCCTCTGGACACATACTTCTCCAGAACCACATAGTTTTAGGAATTTGTGGAAATATTTTAATATTAATTACTCTTTCTTAAAAAGGGTCTGAGGAGATAGTTCAGTGGTCTAAGCCTTGCCTGGCAAGGTCAAGGACCTGGGCTGCATCCCTGGTACTGCATGCTGTACAGGCCTTTAAACCTCAGGTGCACTGTGCTGGCTACTGAAACTGGGTGTGGTGGCACACACCTGTAATCCTAGCACTGGGGAGGCTGACACAGGAGAATCACTATGAGTCTGAGCTGCATAGTGAGACCCTGAGACAACAACAGCAGCAGCAGCAACAACAACAACAAAATAAATAAAATAGAAAGAATCATTGTAATAATAATGAGTAATAATGTACATTCTTATAGCAACCTTGTCATAAAATCAGCTTGTTAATACTCATTTAGAAGACACCTAGTCTGATAAGAAAAAATGCATGGGGTCATGAAAGTTATAGAACAGACCTCTGAGGTTTTGATATACTTTTTCAAACCATGTGTTGTGGATGTGGAAAACACGCACATGCAGAGTTGAGGGGCTTGCTCTCCTAAAACATATGTTTAAGCATATGAAGCTTTGTCTTCTCAATGACAGCAGAGCCCTCTTTAACATAATCATTTTCTCAGTGACCCTACCAGTTAATATCACTGAGTAGATAGGTAATTCATTGAGTAGAGAGACAAAACATCTGACATACACATAATTTCTGCAATGAATAGGGTATAATTCTAGGACATCAAAGAATTATATGTCATTTGCTTCAGGAAGATGGCATTGTACCTAAAAAGCAAAGATAGGTTGCTATCCAGGTCACCCTACTTAACCATTAATCCTGTGGGAGGAGGACCTACCTACCCAGTAAAGTAAGCTCAGCAAAGCTATGGACATGCCAGTACTTTGGGCTATACCCCAAACTGCTAAGTTTTCTCCTTTGTGGTTAAATATCTATCTTGAAAAATAAAACTTGGATGCCCACATGTCCAGAGCTCTGGTGAGGTGATAGGAACCTCACGGTGCAAACAAGGAAGAGTACTTTGAATGTATATATTCCATTTATTATTGCATTCCTCAGGTAGGGTACACAAATCAAAAATTAATCTTTCTTTTCTTTTGGATGAGGCTGGAGATGAAGAAGCATTCCTTATGAAGAAGGCAGTTCTTTTGAGAGGGCACAACAAGAAGAAAGTGCTGCTTTTTGCATCAAAGTGTCAGTGTTTCCAACTTATGAAAAACACTGCTAAAAGTGGAGTCCTATTTCTATTCTCCACAGCGTGGCCATCACAGTTCTGGTCTCTGCTGCCAAAAAGAGGAGACACATACAAGTCTGGTCAATAAATATCATCGGCTAGAGAATCCCAGCTGTTTTACCAGGATACATTTTCTCATTGCTATCTGTCAGCTTCTTTCCCAGAAAATGAGATTCAGAATGCTTTTTATAGTGGTAAAGTAGACATAACATAAAATTTGCCATTTTAAGAGCACAATTCAGTTGCATTAACTTCATTTCCACTGTTGTACAGCCATGACTACACCTACTTCTAGAGCGTTTTCATCTTCCCAAACTGAAGCTCAGTCCCCATTAAATAATAGCTTCCTGTCACTCTCTCTCCAATTCTGCTTTCCATCTCTAAGGATCCAAATACACTTCATACCTGAAAGTAGAATTTGTCAGTATTTCTCATTTCACTTAGCATAATAATCCTCAAGGTTCATCTATGTTGTAGAATACGTCAAAATTTCTTTTATTTTCAAATTGGATGATATTTCACTAATGGGTAGACTACATTTGTTTATCCATTCATCTATTGATGGTCGCTTCAATTATTTCCTCCTTTGGATTACTGAAAATATTTGACTATTGGAAATAGTTTGTCACAAGAGTACAAGTTTCTGTGTTTGATTTTTATGGCTATATACCTAGGAATGGAGTTGCTGGATTGTATGATAATTCTCCATGTAAATTTTTGAAGAACTATCCTACTCTCTTCCACGATAGCTATCCCTTTTTATATAGTCCTACCGACAATGAAGAGGGCATCAGTTTCTCCACATCCTCACCAGTACTCTATCTTCTTATTGTGTTTTGTATATTTAGTAGCATTTCTAATAGATGTGCAGCAGTATATCACTGAGGTGTTTCCTAATGATTGGTGAGGTTGCTCATCTTGTCGTATGTCAGAGGGCTCTTAATTGTGCTCCTTCTGACTTGGACTATCTTGCTACAGCAGAAAAGGACTACCATAATTGTAATATTCACATTAGAGGACTGGGAGGAATTTGAGGAATTATCTAAGGGTTATATTTTAAAAAATTTGATCTTCATTTGTTTGAATCTATACCTTGGATATGAATACCCTCGACTCTATTCAAACTAACTGAGATGACTTTTGTCAGAAGGAAAGGGTTCATTTAATTACTATACAGTTGGAATAAGAACCATATGGAAAGATTTTGGCATGTGGATTAGATAGATTTTTGGTTATTCCAGAAGCCATTGTGGCATTGAGTATGTAGAGAAATAGCCTCTATTTGTGGGAATCCAAGGTGAAGACAAGAGTGCTTATGACTCTAGAGGTCCTCCAGTAATACTGGTATATGGCAAAGACACAAAAGGTGTAGAGTGCTATAATGAACACTTGAAATAGAGATTTAAACTGAAGAAAAATGGCAATTCATTTGCTGTTTGTCTTACTTTTCCCTCACTGCTGAGACAAAATACCTGACACCCCAAATAAAGGAAAGAAGGGTTTATTTAGCTCATAGTTTATGGAAGTATCAGGCTGTAATCAGCTGGCTCCAAGGCAAGGTGGCATGGCATAGGGGCAACAGTTCAAGGTGGTAGAAGACAGCAAAGCAACAAAAGCAAAATGAGTGATGGAGTTAGCCTCTTTTTCTTTCTTGTACTGTAAGCAGCCTATGGTCCACACCATGTCCATACCTTCTTCTTGCACAGGCCCACATGTTTGCGAAGTGAGGACCTTGGCCCCTCGTTGAGTCACTTAGTTAACCTTCTAAACTTCTGAAGTAGACAATATATCAGCCATACCATTACCTTTGAAGAACTGTCAACCTAAAATGTTACTAACATAAACAACAGAATGGAAGATATTCTCACATATAATAAGAGGATTAGCAGATTTTCTTGAATCTAGCAAGGGTCTGTGAAGATTCTTAGTAAAAGCTAAAACTGTGACCAAGATTTCACCTACTAGACCAGGAAACAACTTGTTTTCATGTGGCTGAGCCTATCATCTTAGTTCACCAATTGTCTTGAGTTCACTGATTGTCCCAAGGAAAGGGCTCATTTAATTACTATACAGCTGGAATAAGACCCATATGGAAAGATTTTGGCATGTGGATTAGATAGGTTTTTGGTATTCCAGAAGCCATTGTGGCATTGAGTATGTAGAGAAATGGCCATAAAAATCCAAGTATTATAACAAACAGCAATGTTACTTTTTCCATAACGTTGCTTTGCTGCCCTGCAGGTGGCCCTTGCTCTGCTTTCCCACGCCCTTTTTCTCTTTCCTCCAGTCTCATCCTGCATAGGGATCCTTAGTAGGGCAGAATGCTGAACCCAAATTCCTCAGTGATGGATAGGCAGATGCTATGTGACACCTGATACAGCCCTTCTGACCTGGAGTCAGGAGTTTGGGAGAAGATGAGATGCCTAGGTCAATGTTAATGATCATGGTGTGAGAGATGTTGGTTCTGAGTAGACTAGTGGAAGATTTTATGAAAACAACATTGCATCATGCTTTGAAAACTATATCTATCCTGATGGTCCAACAATAAGGTTTTTGATGGTGACTGAACTTATATATCTTCCAAGATGAAGGAAATCATAAAAGAGTTACTTGTAGATGTTTAAATAGTTCTAAGGTGCAATCAAGTGCTGTGGGAGCTTTCCTGGACAATGAGCAACAAAAAGGGCTAATAAGGTAGGAAATAGCATACTTACCCAATCATGATTATTATAGAAAAAATGTAATTCTTGATTTGGAAGAAATTTAAACATCTTTTAATCCTGTTCACCCTACTTTCCCATCAGAACAGGAAAATTCTCAGTATTTTAACTGGTAAAAAGAGAGTTAAATCGCTTCTTCAGGATCAGTTACCTGTTGGCAGCACTCTGGTTAAAACCTAGGTCTTCTGCATCCTAAACCAACGTCTCTTCAATCCACCTCATTCAACAACCCACTGGAGAGTGCTACGTTAATCCTATGCCTCCTGCAGTTCAGATAGCTCATAGCTTGCATGGTGCATCCTCATCATTGAGCCCTGCTCGTTCTGCTCAAGAGCATGTGGATAAATGCATTAAGTACCACCAGTGCCCAACCATCATTTCAAAGAAAATTACCATTCAGATTTTGGGGCTCTCTTGGTGACCATGAATATGTCTGAATGCCGATTATATCAGGTGGTAATTTTCTTCTTGCATGTGAGAGGATTCCTCCTAGGTTCACTTTACAATCTGGTGAATATTAAATTGTTATTACAGCATGGCTTCTTCCACTTCATTTTATTTTACTATCAAGGTTATGGGCTCAATGTTGTAGTTACAGTTTATTTCACTTACAATCAGCGTCTATTTTGGTCACTTGTTAGCGTCCTCTTGCTTGTAAATTGGCTTCTTTACCTGGGGCAGTCTTTACCTACAGGCTGTAGGCTGTATTTCATGTTTCAAGAATAAGTGGCTTTCTGCTACTTAAATAGTGACCTGAAACCCCAAAGTATCAATAGTGAAATAGTACTGATAGGGTTATCCTTTCTTCTTGCCTTTTCTACAGTTACCAGTGGATGTTGTGTTGATGATTGTATGAACCGTGTGTCTAGGCCTTGCTGCTTTGTATTCTGCTTGGCATTCAGATGCCGATGCAGCTTTTTCCGTGCAACCCAGTGACATGTGTGAGTCATCTTGGCTTGGCTGCCTCCCTTTTTATTAGCAGCTCCCCTCCATTTAGAGGAATCTTACTTCTCAGGCATGAGTTCAAGTTTAAACTGTCTAACTCAGAACCCACACCCCAAACACTTTTTGGCTGTCACACACTAGGTCACCATCTATCTGTCCTAATCGCTTCTCCAAATGCTAGACAACAATGGATAGTTCTGATGCCCTCGAGCCTATTTACATTATTCACATTACTTAAACTTACTTTCTATACCCTTCCAATTATTTCCTAGGAGGCCCATTAGCATTGTTCTCTACTATCACCCCCTGTATTCTGCCCCTCCCCCCCAACTGACCCTGGCTTTTACCCATGTGCTCTTGTACTATAAGCAGCCTAGGGCACACACCATGTCCATACCCTCTTCTTGCGCAGGTTCAGATGTTTGCAAAGTGAGGACCTTGACCCCTCATTGAGTCACTGAGTACAGAGTATGTCTACATGCTAGAGACAAAATGATGCATTTGAAGGCCTGGAGCTCACTGCAGCATCCCATGAACGTTTGTATCAGAGGCCAATGGGCTTGCAGTGGAAGGTTAAAGAGCCAGGGGATGACAAACAAAGTGGAAGTAAGGCATGGAGCTCCTCCAAAGAGACAGAAGCCAATCCACCCTTCTTCATTTTCCCTTTATAACATTCAGGGGACAAGCCATGGTAGGGCGGGTCTTCCACAGTAGGCTGTGGAATCACTGAGCCAACTTAGTTGATCTTTTTTTTTTTAACTCAAGTTGACACAATCAACCAATGATCACAATGTACCCATTGTCAACTTGACAACAAGACACATTTCTTGAAATCAGCCCAAAGATAAGTTTATAATTATGTCTAACATGTTGTAACTATCCTGTATACAAATGGAAATGCATTGGTTCTCTCCCCAGACTAGAAGCCAAACTGTCTTTGAATGATGCTTGCTCCTAACATTTCATAACTTGTACAGTATAACACAGGATTTTAAACAATTTTTAAGAGCAATGTTGATTAGGCCTATTAGCATGGTATTACATTAGGAACATACTAAGAGATAAACAGTGCAATTACAATTTTCTTTTCTTTGGTTGACCAGAGAGTTGTAGTTGATATTTAGAGCTACTTTCCTCTAGTTCCCTTTCTGTATTCCAGTGGTCTTCAGCAAGCACCTCAGTAGGTTTTGTTTCTTTCGCTAGTGGAGTGACCCACACCTTCATTCCTGAAGGCTCTGGACCATTTGTCATTGTGCCTATATTAGGCTGTTATAGTTTCCCGTTAGCTTTAATAGCAAGGCGAGGTAATACTAAGAGGCTAAGGCATCTCCTGAACTCCATGTATACATTTCCTTTCCCCCATTGTGGAATAACAGTTCAATTTCCCCTTGATAATTTGGGTCAATCACCCCCAACAACACTGTTTTAGACTGTTTCCTTAGAGGCATGACACCAAAATGATAAGGAGGAAGGCTTAGCTACCAGTTCAAAGGTGTCATTGCTGAGCTTCCTGCTACAAGGCTTCCACCCTCTGGAATTAAGACTTCTAAGCCAGCAGAACATAAGGTCTTGGAAAAATGAAGCAAAAATTTTGCTAGTGGATCATTGGGACTAATGGTGAGTGGTACCATTCCCACTTCCACTCCTGATTCCTGGGCTTGTGAACACCGGGTATAGGAGAGACAGTGATCCATTGGCCTTACTATAGCTGTAATATTTTTTATTAACTCACATACATATTTTAAAATAGTTATGTCAAAAGTTGAGAACAACTGAATCCCTAGATTCCTCTTATATCCCAAGATATAAGAGAAAAAGTGCAGATGGTTCCTGGAGTCATCTATTACTAGAGCTTAGCAAGTCAGCTGGCTGGCTTTATGCCAGTCAATGCCAAGGTTTAGTTTTTCACCTTTGAATTCTCCCCACCTGCAAAGAGAAAAGGGAAGTGACTTCCGTGTCTTGGTCCAGATTCATTTTGGCAAATTAAAATCCTAAGCAACCTCATTAAAAAGTTAGACCACCTTATTTATTTATTTATTTATTTATTTTTATTTATTTAATTTTTTTTTGAGGAACTAGGGATTGAACTCAGGCCCTTGCACTTGCCAGGCACGTGCTTATTCAACTAAACTATCTCTCCACCCCCTGACCTTATTTGCTTTAAACACATATTCTAAGCATACTGTCTTTTATGAAAATAATTATATTCTTATGTAATCTCCTTAAATATTATGCCTAGTTTGTTCATAGTAGATTGAATTATTTGAATTATTATTTGATTTTGTAGAAATTTCTTAATGTTAAAATAAAATATGACTCATTTTATTGTCTGAACCTCATGCCAAATCTTAGATAGCAATTTATCTTTTTAATCATTTACTTATATTTCTGGCTGTTATATTTAGATTTACCTGTTCTTTCCAATAAAACTATGAAAGATAAGGTTCTGTTTGGGGCTTTCTTGTCAAAGATGATATGAGAATTAAAAATTTTTTTGTGGCTGATTTTCCAGCAATTTTGTTTATTTTTTGAAATAAATTAAATATCCTATTGCTAGGCCACTTCCTTCACATGGCATTGGTCTCTTTTTTTCATGAATATTTTTGCTCCTTTCTTCTTGCTTGTTTTGAGTACTTCTCAGACATATCAATAAATAGGGCAGTCAGTCAGTCAGTCAGTCAGTCAGTCAATTTTTTTCTATATTTTTTTCTGTTCTGGGCTCTGAGGGGAATGTAAGAGAACCACTAGCAATGCTTGTAGTGTCATGTATTCATATTGAGAAGATAAGACTACTATAAATAGATAAATAATGAAGTTCTAAACTGTATGTAACTTTCACTTAAGTCCTACCCCATTTCAAGAAAAAAGGGGGATCAGATAAGATGTTATTTGAAGCAATTACTGTAGATTAAAAAATGGGTAAATTCTGGAGAGTGCAAGTTGCTGAAGATACAATGACCATGGCATATTTTTCCATAAAGTACTTATCTGCCTAGTGACCAGAGGGAAGGGGTAGAGAAGGGAGGAAAGGAGAGAAGTAGACACAGAACTAGGGCTGGGGAAGCGCATTTGGCCAAGGCTTTCACCATCTACTTGAGAATACATCTGCCCACCTTTCCCACAACAGGGAAGCCTAGCACACATCTTTTATTTTTTATTTTATTTTATTTTATTTTTTTGTCTTTTTGAGACAGGGTCTCGCTATGCAGTTGAGGCTGGTCCTGAGCTCACTTTTGTAGCCCAGGCTGGTCTCGAACTCGCACCAATCCTCCTGCCTCAGCCTCCCGAGTGCTGGGATTACAGGCGTGAGCCACCACATCCGGCTCTAGCACACATCTTTTAGAGTAGTTGATTTTCTAATGGCAGCATTCCTGTTGAGTCAGAGCACAGCAGGCTGGGCTGGGTGTTGGCTGGGAGGTGGGGACATACCTCAGGTAGTTTTGATGAGGGCTTGGCCTAGAACACTGGGGATTTATTTTCTTTTCAAAAAGGGCTTCTCCCATTCACACTTCAGTCATAGCCCCACCAGTGAACCCAGTTCCTGCACGGGCTTGTCTGGGTTCTCATTGTTTTAGTGTTTCTTGCTTCTCGCCCACTGCTCTCTTCAGAAGGCATTAACACTTCTCCTTTTCTTAACACAGAGGCAAACAGGAGGGGATTAGAGTGCAGAATCCTCATGAGCTGATGATCCCTTTTCTTCCTTATAGCTTGATGAGTCTGAATTATTACCATCGTCACTAAATTGGCTTTTCTTTACTTTTCCAAAATACTTTCAAAAATTATCCAATGAAGAATTATGAAAACTGTGAACAGAGTGAGCCTTGGCTTTGCTAGTCATGCAGAGATTACATGCTCCTATTGCAGGTGTGTTTTAAGAGGTGTACAGTGGGTTTCAGGTTGCGAACCTGTGTTCCAAAGCAGTATCTGAAACACCCACAATGAGTGTGGTACGGGGCTTGTACTGATGAATGTCTTGCTCTTGGAAGCTGGTATGGCATTTCTCAACAGAACTCAAGTCAGTGAAAGACAGCAGCAACTCAAAGGATGTGGCTGTGTTCAAAGATAGGTGTTATTTAAAACAAGCATGTCTTTTTAGAGACTTAATCAGAGCATAGGAAATAAGACATTTAATTACTGTTAGGAGTAAAGGAGAAGAATATATTGAATCTGTAGAAGAGTTTATTTCATGTGAAACGAAGTCGTTAATCCACCAATGAGTCCCCCTCTTTCCACTTATTTTTCAGTTGTGTTTGTGTGTGGGGAGGTTGACCAGTGTTATCAGAAGGTCAAAAATCTTGTTGTCTTTTCTTTCGTGATAGTTGAGACATCAAAACTAAGTTCTCACTTTTGAATTTTGGTTTAAGAGAAGATATGAGAAATATGTGATATTGATTATGACACATTTGGTAAAATAAAAGTGAGTTCAATATCATCTTTTTTTTTTTCTAATTCTTATACTTTTTTCCTCCTGCTTGATAAATATTTATTTTTTCTACTTCCTCAGAACCACTTTTGGACTTTCCTGGAGTATCTCCCACATTTATACATTATGTAGGCAAGACAGTAAATCCTGCATGCCATCAATTAATCAAGCAAATACTAATTTTGAAGAGATACCATGTCTATGTTTTTTAATGATTTAAACTAATAATTTTAATGCTGAGAAGAAAATGGGAATAAAACATTGCTTTGTGATAAAGTATTTTATGAAGAGCAACAACAAGACAATGGTAATGAAAATAATAATAAATCATCAAAGAAAATGAAGATAAAAGAGACCCAACCTCAAACTCAGGCTTGTTCACAAGCTGCCTTAGTAATCAGGTCTCCCTGTCTAAAAGGCACCCTGTCATACTACCTTGATTTACCTACTCCTACCTGTTTGAGGGCTTTTGTTTCCTGGCTTCCAACAGTTCTCAAAACAGAGAGATGTACAAAGTGCCTGGCTCTTGAATCCTTGGGTGTTGTAGGACTTGGAGACACGCCTTTCTGCTGGCACTGATTCACAGGAGAGAGGCTTAGTTTTAGCTTCTCTTTACCCCAGCTCTGATCACCAGGCAGAATGAGGTCACATTTACTCAGGGAAAGATCACTGGAAGAGTTTCTTTTTTAATCTGTTTTGGGAAAATTGCTCCACCAAATGGTAGATGACTATTCTAGTTGCAACAACTCAAACTGTAGCCCAGGGAGCAGAAGTGTTGACCCTAAGAATGCAGATTCTCAGGTCTAATTGGACCTAAAGGACACAGAATCTGCATTTAAAAAAAAAATCTTTTATTTATTTATTTATTTGATGCAGGGTCTCACTACACAGCTCAGACTCACAGTGGTCCTCCTGTCTTACCCTCCCTAGTGCTGAGATTACAGGTGTGCACCACCAGTTCCAGTCTCAGTGACTGGATCAGTGTGGCACAGGCACAGTATATGGTACAGGGTATCAAACCTGGGTCCTTGTGCTTACCAGGCAGTTGCTTAGACCCTGAACTATCTCCCCAGTCCAGAACCTTCATTTTAACAGAGCTTTCAATCGTGTACTTGCTTGTCAGAATTCCAGAGACACCGTTCAAATCCAGTGACTCTTCAACTTTGTGGTCCTAGGACTCTGATGAATTCTGAAAAATTATGCAGCTTCTAAGACCCATTTATATATGGTTTCTGTTTATCAATTTTCATCAAATTAGAAAATTAAACTATAAAATCTTTAATTTTTCATTTATTTTAAAATTATAAGCCAATTATTGAAATAGTTAAAATATTTTAAGCAAAAAAACCAGTGACATTACTTTGCCTTTTTTCTCTTTTTACAAGTCTCGTTAATATTTGGCTTCATGTATGACTCTTGGCTGGATCTCTGCTTCTGCATTCAATCTGCTGTGATAGCACGCATCACCAGGCCTCCGTGGGTCATTCACACATTCATGAAAAACTGCACAGGAAGGCAGTTGGCCATGTTCCAGCAGCTGAGAGGGTAACGTAAAATAGAAAATCCACATTGGTCATAGAATTAGCATGATTTTCCAGTTTTAGGAAAATTAAGGAAAGAGGCATATGGTTAGCTTAAAGAAAGCCTATTCAGTTTATTATAGCAAACCAACTTTGAGATACTCAGAGACCCAGTACATCGGAATGGCAGACAGAGTAAGGGTCTTTCCTGATCAGAAATGGGGAAAACTCAAGTGAAGCTTACTGTAGTTCAATTTTGTCCCTCCTTTTATCTGGGCCTAACCTCTAGGTCTTGGCTCATTCAGGCTTATGAACTTCTCTGCTCAGATCTCCAACCATTTGCACCACTTTTCACTTTCATAAAGTCTTTTCTGCAAATGTGATAATGAATTTACCCTCTATTGGTGTACTGAGCGGTTCTCTCATCAGAACTCACCAACAAAAAAGGTAGGGTATGTCAGGTTAGTAGGACACAGAGGACTTATTTTTAAATTGTCACCCACTGTGATATAAGTAAAATAAAAGCCTATCAAAATATTTTTCTTTAAAGTTTCACTCACATGTATATTGTAGTGACTGCTATGTTTTTAGGTAAACTAAAATTCAGATTTATAGTTACTGGTAAACACATAACCATGTGATGTCCGTGGTGAGTTTGCCAGACTTTTTTTTCTGTAGTGTGTTAATAACAATTTACCTTTCATCTTCACATACTATCTTTTTCATAAGGTTCCCTTGAGAAGTGGGGCAGCTGTTGGAGTCATAAAAGATAAATATATCCTGAAATGACCATTGTTTTAAATCCCTGAATCATTTCAAAGGACATTTGCAGTACAAATAGATGATGTCACTGCATGTGCTTCCAACAACACACCTGCAAGGTGAGTCACATGGTGGCCCAGGGTGACATCAGATCTGTAAATAGACTGACAGTCACACAGGGTATTGTGAGATCTATCTAGAGTCCATGGTCCTAATAAGGATATTAACCTATGTTTTGAGATAAGGCAATATCCATTTTCTTTAGGGATCATATCTTATTTTATTTTACTAAAGCTTTTTATTACTGCAAACTTCTTGCACATAAAATGCTCTAGTAAAAATTCCTTTTTGGTATACTAGCAGCTTGCATTACACAAAACCGATAAAAAATAGATTAAAAATTAAACATTTATGACCCAAGGAACCGCTGAATAGACTATGTGAGAACATCTGTAACCATAAAACCCAGACTCTTGAAATCTGTTACTTGCCTGTTGTGCTTTCTTAATTACTGAGCAGGATAACTTTTTGGGTCCAGATAAGGCAATGCCTAGCATGTAGGAAATATCATTCCCTCTGGGATTGTCTTGTGCAAATTCTAGAGGGGGAGATTCTTATTCAAACACCCAACTGTGACTTTCATTATTATTAAATGGAGTCAGGCTTATTGCAAGATAGTATAATGGACCCCAGAGTAGAGGACTAAAACAATCCCTTATATGACATCAGAAGTATTATTTAATGTACGATTTTTAAATCCATGAAAAAGAATAAAACTCACTCAATGAAGTGAATAACACAATTTGAAAATATTTTCACTCGCAATGAATATAGACTCACAATTTGATGGGAACATTGGGCTCTTTCCTTCAATACAACCATCCTGCCTGCCCAGGCTACAAGTCTACCATAGTAAAAATTGTGTTTCTGGTCATTTCAATGTTTTCAACAGCATATATCATCATGGTAAGAAGATTCTAACTATATGTTCACTAACAGGAGCTGTAGAAAAATATGTGTTTTTGTTTTGTTTTACGAGATTCATTATTTCACTTCTGGATGGTGAATTCATGGTCAGCAGCTATCAAATTCGTTTCAGTTCTCAATTAGACAAATACAAATTGTCCACATGAGTTTCCATGGAATGAACCCACGGTCAAAGTAGAAAAAAAAAATACTGTGACAGTCTTGGTAAGGAATCAGGAACAGTGAGCCAGGAAAACAGATTTTAGTAGTAGTTCTGGCACCAAATATTTGTGTCATATCGAGTTGTCTTGATCATAATTCATTATTAGTCAGTGGGGATGAAAATATCTATTTAGGAGAGTATTGTGAAGATAATAGGGGTGAAGTGTTTTCACACATACAACTTCCTGTTTTAGTAACTTCATTATTATCTGCATAAATAATCTTTTTTATGTTACTGATTGAATTACATGAAATGCATCTGAGATAAATCTTATCTAGAGGTTGGAAATGACAGTCAGATCATTCTCCTAGATTTGGTTCCAGAAAAAATAAAGAACTTTGCAAATATTAATACAGTAAATAATAAGATGACACATCAGTACAGTAATACAGGGAAGTTAAATGGAATCAATTTCTAGTATGAAGATAAAAAGATCATCATAATAGGATAGAGGGTAAGATATTAGACTCTCCAGTAGAGAAATATAGAATACTTTATTAAATGTTACTGCATATATTCTCTCACTCAATCATAGATGCATCTTTGAATTGTGAAAGGTATTTGGAGTTGTGGTGGTTTGTTACATTCTCATTAATCGAAAAGTGACAACCTAATAATGTCATTCCAAATAGTCCTGGGTTGACCAGCATACCTAATTGATCTGACTGACTCCTTTCTCTGTCTTTTTACAGAGCAGGGATAACTTTCAGAGAACTCCCAACAGTGCTGCAGGCTCCAATATCGTAGAACCAACCATGGATAATTTGAATTGACTCCTTATCGACACATTCAGAAATTCTGGAGGTTCCAGGAAAGCCTAGGAAGGATCTGAGGTGGCCACCATGGTCAGCTTGCCTGGAAAAGAAAGTACTGCAAGATGATGAAGGTGGACGCGTCCAAATGATCTCCAGCTTGAGCATGCAGATATCACTATGCTTTGTCCATGTGTGCGTCAGATTGGCTATTGTCACGCATGCCATTAGGAACTCATTCTTTTGAGTAGTTAACCTGGAGCAGCAAAGGCACAAAGCAAGTATTCTTTGAGACCAAAGTGGTCCTGGAAGACCACAAAAGCAATACAAGGGAGCTTATTGGAAAAGCAGGCCCAGAGCCCCTCTTAGGTTGATCAAGTCAGGTTTGCTCAGCAAGTTCTCCAGGTGATTCTGATGCAACTCAAGTTTGCATGCATGCTGTGTTTTGGGGCAACAAATGATTCAACTCCCTGCCTTTACCATGTGAGGAAATATTTCGAATGTAGTGCTTTCTTTATTTCAGTGGCCAAAAGCAGAGGAATGAAGGTAGGAAAGAAGAGAGGAGAAAGCAGTTAAAAATAGATCCCTGGCTCTCAATCAAGAGCTGTAGGACCCAGAGGGCTTGTGAAAATCCAGTTGCTAGGCATTGTCTGGCAGATTGTTTCATGGGCCCTGGTGGGGTCTGGAGTCCTCTGAAGTTCACATGTAGGGAAGGCCTGGGGCCCCACTTTGGGAATCACTGTCTTATAGAAATTTGAAACTATCCATTCATTTTTGCTCAATATTGGATTTGAGGATCAAATTTTAGCCAGGAAATATGAGGTCTACTGAACAGCTCACCAAAGGATTATAATCTAGCCAGGCCAGGGAAATTGCTATTAGAAAAAGAAGAAGTTGGAGAAAGAGGAAGGGGGAATAAATAGAGTCAAAGAAGGGTATAGCAGTGGTGTGTGGAGTCACAGTGCTGGAGAGGGAAAGTGTCTCAAAAACAGAAAGAGAAACAAGAAAGCAAACACACAACATACTTGCAAAGCTGCGATAGCACAGTCTTGGAGCAGTGGGTCAAGGGAAAGTGGAATGGCTCCTTAGGGACTACTACCCTGGATGTGCAGAACCTGCTCTTTGCCTATTGTTTAGAACTACTGACTGTCTTACAAGATACTGGTTACAGAGCACCTATGCTAACTTTAAAATTTTTCAGTGATGAGTTAAATTCCTTAGCTTGTGCCTTAAAAAGTAAAATGTCTAGATAGTGCCATAGACTCTATCATTTAGCATAGCATATCATTTAGTATATATTTTTATCTGCATTGTATTTTTCTGTAAGTTTTCATAATAAAACTGATTTAATCTGATCATTGAAACTTCTAATATATATATATATATATTGATTTGCTTTTCATCAGGCCTTTAAATTCGTATAGATTTTTATTTAACAGAAAGAAAATGGTGCATTGCTCACCCTGTCCTGGGGAACACTGAGACTGCAGTTGAGCCTGTGCCTGTGATCCCAGCGCTTGGGAGGCTGAAAACAGGAGAATTACTATGAGTCCAATGTATGTACTGAGACCCTGTAGACCCTGTAACAAAAACATAAAAAAGAGAAAGATTTGAGTGACCATATTTTCAATAAAAATCTATTTCTTTGAATATTGATACTAATGAAGACTCGTATTTAGTGTTCATTTTGTTGGCTCTTTGAAAACATGCTTTGAAAAAGGGCACATTACTGATCCTATCTGTCTCAATAGTCTCTATGGTTTCAATTAGTTTGTAGCAATTTTATTAGTAGTTTTATTGAAATGTGAATTCCCTTTTCATATAGTTCACTGAGTAAAAAGTACATAATTTAATGATTTTAGTATATTTGTTGGTATGTACAACCATTACTACAATTAATGTTTAGCACATGAGTATTTTCATCCTCTAAAAATGCAAGCCCATGCACACTCACCATCCCACCCCATTGCCCTATCTTGCAGCCCGGCCAACCCTAAATAGCTGCTGGTCCCCTTGGTTTCTTATATCCCCTTTTCATGGACACTTCATATGAGTAGTAGTATGTAATCTATCTTCTTTTGAAACTGGCTTTTTTCATGTAGCACATTATTGTTTAAAACATAATTTTAAAAAGTTTTAGTATAGTTTGAGACCTGCAGAAAAGTTTTGAACTAGTATTCTAAGGTTCTCAAATATTACATGCTCAAGTTTCCTGTTGGCTTAATGCCTTATATGGCAATGGTAAAAAAAAAAAAAAGAATTAATGAACCAATATTAATAGAACATTTTTAACTAAAGCCTATACTTTACTCATATTTCCTTATATTTTTACCCAAGGTCCTTTTTCTGTGATGTTACCTTAAATTTGTTGTTTTAGGTTTCTCTTATCTATGGCATTTTAAAAACTTTCTATACTTTATTTTTGATTTTTGTTTTTAAATTTATTTTTAATTAACAAATAAATAATGTACCCATTTCTGGTATACAACATGACTGATATTTTGAAAATGTAGTGTGGCTAAATAGAGATAATGAACATGTACATTACCCCACTTACTTAAAATTTTCTGTGATAAGGACATTTACAGTCAACTGTCTCTTTTGAATATATAGGAGGCAGTACTATTTCTATAGTCACCTTGTCACGTAGCATTTTAACAAACTTGTTTAAATCTATTATTATATTTTTTGCTAAAGGTGAAAAACGGTTCTATATATTTTTTTCTTAAAGAAATTATTTGGTATATGGTTTTGTTATGCAGCTTGGACATGCAGTGATCCTCCTGTCTCAGCCTCCCCAGCCCTGGGATTACAGGGGTATACCACCATGTCTGGTTTTCGCGGCTGGCACAGCACGCCCAGAGTTCCAAGGCCTGCGTAGCATGCATATTGGGGATCAAACCCAGGTGCTTGAGCTTGCCAGGCAGGCACTTTGACCCCCTTGTTATCTTCCCAGCCCCAGATTATATATATATAATATATATAATATTAATATATAATATATAATATATTAATATATGATATATATAATATATTATATATTAATATATGATATATATAATATATTATATATATCTTGAATGAAGGAACAATTTGGATGCTTTATATTTCTTTATTAGTTTCTATGTCATAGGCTAGCAAATTGGAAAGACAAAAAAGAAACAACTGTGGAAAATGGAAGCTATGTTGCTAAGGGGATGTATACTGTAATCAAATCAAACACTTGAACTGGTTAAGAAGATGCATGATTTTCAGGGTAAAATTCATCTTGGCACTATTACCTCTGGGGGCTGAGCTGAGGGCTTGCACTGCAATGGCCAAAACTACAGATGAGTCGTGCTGCTTGCTTGCTTGCTCGTTTTCAGGAACTGAAACCAGGACTCCATGCCAGGCTTCATGCTCAGCTGTCTTCATTTTTTTAAGACATGGTCTTGCTAAGTCATTGAATTGTCCATGCTGGCCTGGAACTTGCAGTCCTCCTGCCTCAGCCTCACAAACGCTACACTTCCACCGTGTCATTAGTGGGAGTTCTGGGAAGTTTCTTTTCTAGTCTGTGGTACTGATGTCATCAGATTCCATGATGGTAAAAAGTTGCACACACAGTGTTTGTCACAGTCTGTGATGGGGAAGCCACTCCCCTGGCATGGATGATGCACAGTACTGCCCCATGGTGCCTGTGGAAGCAATAGTGAACATATTCAATTTTCATCTCATTGCACTGAGCCAGAAGAGGCTCCGAAAGTACAGAGAATGGAAAGAGAGAGGAGCGGAGAATGTGAAGGTGTCCATGAAGCTGTGGGACATGCTGCCTGACTGCAGCCTGCACGCCTCACTGGGTAGTTGCTCAGAGGGAGGGCTGAGTGTGGGCTCCCTGTGGGGCTTGTCCTTGACTCTCAGCCTCGTCATTCACATTGCACAGTGACCTTGCAAAGTGACTTATGTCCTCAGTTCCCTCATCTCACAAATAACTATTGGATTAAATGGCCTAAGGATCCTCTCTAGCCCTAACATGGTCATTTTCAAAATACTCTTTAAGAAGTGAAGTTTCCAACTAAGTTCACATGCATTTAACTTCTCACAGTATAAATACAAACACGTTGTGGAAAAAAAAAAAAAAAAAAAACAACTATCAACAGTAATCCACGATAAACATTTCAGTGTCTTATTTGATTAGAAATAATACAAGCAAAAGTCAAGAAGAGTAACAAAATTCTCTTACATATTCTCTTTCTGTGAAGTAGTAGACAAATTTAATTAGAAAAAAAAGATCTATATATACATATATATTAAAAGTAAATGGGAAAATCTCTTCATAAAAAGAAAACCTACTCGCAGGCTGAAATCTTTTTGTGTCAGTTTTGTCCTCAGCTGGTTCAATTTTGCTTTACAGCTGGTCATTTATTAGGGGTTGGTAATAGAAATGCTGAAAGCTCTAGAAATGTAGTGATACTGGTGGATATGGCTGAAATAATAGAGCCTTTAATCACTACCTGTGAGCCGATGGACGGAGAAAGCTCTCCTGGTATTTGACAATATGGAAAATTCCTTGAGGAGGAGCAAGTATTGTTAGGATATTAGGTAAGTATTTCACCTGTGTCCTTTAGCCAGTACAGAAGTTTCTATGGGAAGAAGAGGTTTGTTGCGTGTGATGAATGAGAAGTCTTTCTAAACAGGCACAATTATATTATAGCAATTATTCCATGCTACATTGCTCCATACTTGTTAAGGTTACAAGCTAACAGTACTTTGTTATTTAGTATTGATTTTCCTAATTGCAAAGGACCTTATGATTTATTATACACTCTTTGATTAGATGAGGCTAAACCAATCAATATCTTATTAATTACTAGTTGCTGTTTTACATGGACTTTACCAATATCTGAATTCAAAAGTTGTTATCTCAGCCAGCAGCCAACATTATATACATTTTTCATAAATACAAAAAAAGCTCATTTCATCTTAAAAGGAAGCCATTATGCCAAGAAAAATTGAATGCTATTTATTCAGGAAGACAGATTACTCTGTGTTAAAGAGAAAATCATTCAGTTTGTTGAGTATTAAGGTGAGGAAAAAATTGTGAGGTCAGCATTAGTTACCAAGAAATTTCACAAACATTCATATGGCTGACTTTTTCTGAAGATATCATTGTGTTGAATATCCAAGGTTTCATATTGATGAAAACAAAATTGTGATGTAGGATTTATGGTATTCAGCGTATTATTTACAGTTGAATTCTGGTGGTTATTTAGGCTGTACTCTAATTTGATAGGAGCAATTTGAATTTTGGGATTCTTAATGGGAATTACAAGCAAGGCAAGTTATTTCCCCGAATGAGGCCAGTAAGAGTGATGGAGTGGTACGTTTGGATACCGCTAATATTCAGCTTGCGCTCTGGTGTCCTGTCCTCGCTGGATCTAGCCAGGACACGAGCTGAAGATCTCCCGGGGAGGTGTCCTATAGCAGGGAGAGATGTGCCTCAGGAGTCAACATGATCCAGGCAGCAGAGAATCACCAAAGAGAAAGGAGGAAAAATCGTCCCAGTTACATTTTAGGTGAATACTGTTTTTCTTGTATCTTGAAATTTAGCCTAGAAATCAGGAAATACTGTTCCTGCCTAGTACAGAAATTCTTCAGTTGCATATGCTATGACTTCACATGAAAAAGAAAGGCCACTTCTTTAGGTCGTGCGTAATCTAATTCAGGGCCCCATCTGGGCATCCAGCTGGAGCTGCTGCTCTTTCTCTTTCTCTTTCGTCCTTTCTCACCTCACTTTGTCTCCCTTGGCCTTCCTCACTCCTTTCCCCTCCCCACTGCTCTTTTCCCAGTGCCTTCTGGAATTCCCTTCCTACCAGCAGACTAGCTCAAGTTCAGGACCTGTTTCACTTCCGCACTGCCTGTCTTGTCATTTTCTTGGCAATTGTGCTGTACTCTCTGCTTCCCTCTGTGGCTGCCTTTATCCAAATGTATGATGAGCACTCAAAGGCAGTCAGACCTTTGAGGCTGTGTTAGCAGTACTTCCACCTAATTCGGCTTGAGAAGAAAGAGCAAAGATCCTCACAGCTTACTACGCTAGTGTCCTGAAAGAGGCCCATATCCTTTCCCCTGTGGTTGGCTTGAAGCCTTCTGCTGGCCTTGTGGGAAGAATGCAACATGGTTCTCAGGTGTGTTGAGGTCACCATCTCTATAAAGTCACCAATAGGACGGGTACATAGGGAGCAGTGATATTCCAAGGTGCCAGCCCCATGATCCACTCCCTTCAACAAGGTCCCACCACTGTTTATATCATTTCCCAATAATGACATTGAATTATGATCTCATCAGTGGATGAATCAGCTGGTGAAGTTGGAGCCCTTATGATCTGATCACTTCCTGAAAGCTCACCAGCTAGCACCCAAGACTTCAATGCACTGAGCCTTTCCCAGGAAATTTTAGTCAGAAATGAACACTGACAAAGATAGGCTGAGAAGAGAAAAGCAGATATATTTATTAGTTTGACTTTCACATAGCACAGGTATCTTCACTCATGAAGCCTGTGAGGCCCGAAGCATGGTGTTGGTAGCAGGGGTAATCAGGCCAAAAGGGGCTTCTGGAGGAAGTAGGGTTGCTTGTGGGTGATTTGAGGCAGCAAAGTGATGTTTTCCTCTCCCAGGAAATGAGCTCACATTTCTTTAGAAAAGAAGAAAAAAAAATGAGACAGCAGTCTACATTTTCTTCATATGCACTCATCCACTGTTTTAGCAGGCTCTTCACAGGGACATCAAACCCAACTTTTAGCAAGGCAGATGGTTAAGTCTTAGTTTACCATGAAGCATACTTTATTTTTTTAAGAAGAAAGATATGCATGGCTATTTTTAAGGAACAGTTTGAGGGTAAGGATCAAGAAAGAGGAACTTCTTGTATCACAGTTGTTAATGGCTAAATAATGTACTTTGTGGGACAGGAAGTTCTACTCTTCAGATTTAGTCACAGCTCAAGGTAATTCTTTTACAGCTTAAATTTTCTTATGAAAGTAAGTGAAAAAACATCAGACCTTTAATTTATGTTTGTGTAATAGATTGGGTTATGGCTGTGGATGCCAAACAGAACCATCATTTTCAGAAGGGTTTTTTTTTTTTTTTTTTTTTTTTTTTTTTAGAGAATATGCTAGGCATTGCCATTCTCCAACTCCTCATTCTCAGAACCTGTGTTATCATTGTTTAAATAAAGTACTGACTAGGATGCTAGCTTCAAGCTTAGAAAAGATTATGATAGGGTTGGGAGATAGCTCAGTGGAATAAGTGCTTGCCTGACAAGCACAGGGTCCTGAGTTCAATCCCCAGTACTGAAAAAAACAAATTAGAAAAGATTATGTTGAAACTTAGGAAGTGTTGTTGATAAGCTACAGTTCTATAAGTGCTCGACAGACAAACGTCAAATAGGACGGAGAATATTGATAAGAAAACCCCTGTAAAAGAAATGCCATAAAATCATTGCCTCATGAAGAACCATCTGTGTTCTGTGCAACTCTGGCCATGGGATAAATCAGACCAGACACACTCTAGGCTGCAAACTCTTCTTGAGATCCAGCGGGAGAATCCTGAATGCTCTACTAGCTGATGCTGAAGGGACTTGGTGAATATCTGATCCCTTCTCCTGGTGCCAATCTGCAATGAGATGCCCTCCTAAGCTATAGCAGGTAGTAGACAGAGAAATTGCTTTGGTTAACTAGCTAACTGGGTAGGAAAACTGGAAATTATTTTAAAAAATTGAATAAATACAGAAAAAATTGGCACGGCTTTGAGTGCAGAGAATTGCAAAGAGTAAATAAAGACTGAATGGCTGCTTGGTAATTGACCAGGTCTTTCCTTGTTTCCAGAGGGTTCATCCACAATCTGAAGCTAAAATAGCTGTTAGAGGAGAAAAGATAAATATGTAACAATGAAATGTAGGCACCATAAAGAACGTGATCAAAATTTATATCAACTAAAATCCCAGGAGATGAGAACTCGACCACGTAAGTTCCAAATCAATGAAAGTTAAAATGCAGAATATTTCATCAATCCATAAAACGTCAGAGGGCAAAAAAAAAAAAAAAAAAAAGGAAGCCAAGAAAAAAGTTCCTGTGAATGTATAATAGTAAATAGGCAATATCAACCACTAGAAATATATGCCAATGTATCAGTAATTTAAACAATGGGACATATTTATTCTAGCACATTTATTAAGCATATTTATGCTTAAACAGTGCTAGCAGCCATACAAGAAATTTATTAGGAGCAATGTTCTTGAAAAAGCACCAGAAGGAGCTGGGATTAGCAGATGAGCTGAATTTCGGTAGGTCTAACACTGGGGATGGGCAGAAACGAGTTTGGGACTTTCTGTTAGTTAAATTTTTGTCAGAGGTGAGAAAACTTGGGTGAGGCTGTTCCGCCAGCCCTGAGTACACACCCCCAACATGACATAGGAAAACATACAATGAGACTAATCAGCTCATTGAAAGAAATGTTAAGTAAATAAAGCCTTACGCAAACCTTGATCTTAAATATATTCCAAAAGTAACAAATTATTTCAATGGAACATTGTAGTTGTGGGAGGCCTCACAGGTGAGCCAGGATGAACTTGTACTCATAGATACATCTCCCAAGATCCTATGTGATCTAAAGAAGACACTAGGGTGACTTTGGTTTGATAGAGCTTGGAGCCTGAGTAGTATAAACTTTGTACGTGAAGCTATGATGCATGGGACTGTAAAATATAATTTTAGTGGAAGGGAAGAAGTAAGGATACAACTCAGGTAGGAAGGTGAAGATCTGGATAGAACAACAGGGACACGATGGTGAAAGCAAGGAGTGGCCAGGATGAGGGGCAGGTGGTCTAAGTGCTTCATACTGGGCCAATAGGAAGAAAAAACCCTAGCTTCATACTGCATTCATTTATTTTTAATTCTGCATGTGTTTTTCTTCCAGCTCTCTGTGGCTTTTGGATGCTTCCCATGCTACCTAGCTTTGGCATTAAAAATCCCTATCACTTTTCATTGAGAAGGTGAGAGTTTGTTTCTTTGGTTCCCAAAGCCTGAGGAAGAATTGGAGCTGTAGCAGTGCTTTGCTGGTCTTGGAAGTAGGAAGCCAGCTTTTCTTGTTTCAGATCTTACTGAGGTGTCTGTGTTCCTGGAAGTCTGGATTATAAAAACAACTTAAAAAACAACTTAGCCTTTGTTTGCTTTTTTTTTAATGAACAAAGAAAACAGACAAATTATACAGTATGTTTCTTGGGATATTCTGCCAGCCCTATTGCCATTCTTCCTCTTCTATTCCACACTCCATGCTGACACATATGTATACAAATCATCTACCTTTATACACACATTTACATACATACACACACACACACACACACACACAGACTTATGCTCACATGGTCATACACACAGCCCTTCATAGGCTTACACACAAAACATACTTATACACACCCTCTCTCATAAAATAGAGAAACTGGCTTTACAACTAAGCCATTAAATCACTCAGGTAATATTAGCCAATTTGCCTCTCTAGTTTTTGTTAAACTCAAAATATATAATTGGATGGAGGGTTGTCTTTATTTTATTCATATTCCATGCTATAAAAATAACAAATAATAGTCACAAAGGCATTCCAGTGGTACCCTAGGCCCAGGAGTTAGGGGTGAGAACTGATTTCAAAGTAACTCAAAGAACTTTTGGGAAGTAGAACGTTTTTATGCCTCGATTGTAGTGATGGTTATAAAGCCATATACATTTATAGTATAGTAGTATAGTATAGTGCAGCCCTATGTACTGGAAAAACACTGGCATTTTTTCTTCTGTATGTAAGTGCACTGAGTCTTGTATTACAAATCCATAAGGAAGGGTATGAAATGTTCTCATTTATCCTATTTGGAAGTGGTACAATTATTCCAAAGAATCAGCCAAAAGTTCAGAATCTTTTTTGAGTGCCTTTAGGATTCTTAGCACATTCTTCTGGCTTTTCTCAATGCTAGAAAGTCTTTGTCATGGAAACTGACAAATACTTGGTCTTCGAACGTAGTTAAAAGTAAGTGCTATAGATTCAGTAGCTAATTGTTATGACTTATATTTAAAATATTTCACAAATGCCTCATGTTTGGAGGTGGGGGCTCATTGGAGGGCAGGTTAGTGGGGAGTATAACCTGGAAGGGCACACTTTTGTCCCTGGCTTCTTCTCCCTCCCACCTTCCTTCCCTTCCTCTCTGTCTCTTTCTATTTTCCTCCTGGCTTTTACGGAATAAGCAACTTCCACCTTCCATGCCTCTCCGCAGTGCACGTTCACATTGAATCCAGCTGACCACAGACTGGACACACTGAAATTGTGAGTTGAAATAAACCATTTTTCCTTTCATTTAGAGGTGCCAGGTGGTATTTTATCCACAAGAAGGTGACTAAAACAGAAACAAACTACTTTTAAAGATGAGATTCATTTAGGTGCAGAGCTCTGAAACACTGGTTCATGGAGGTCCTTCATTTCCGTAATATTGGTGTAGCCCAGTGTCCTCAACATGCATACAGTGATGATGACGCATTTCATCAATTCTTGGTGTCTATTCTTGCTCTTTTCACGGTGGCATATTTTCTACATGTTGAAAAAAGCAACATGAGTAAGTAAGTGTATACAGAGAGAAAAGACAGAGAAATTGCCTATCGGTTTTGAAGGTTTTGAAGATGGTGGTACCAGCAAGCACAATGCAACTTTAGGGTGAGGCGTAGTATCTTCCTGAGTTTGCTTGTAGCCACAGCAGGTTTAAGTGTAACTTAAACCACCTCACTGTAGGCTTAAACTGTAACTTCAGGATGGCAGTTAGAAAAGTGGGTGTGATCTGGAATGAATTTAGATCTGACAAAGGGATTTTCTTCATAGAAGTGGAATTTGAATTCATAGGAAACTAAAAGAACTTCAAGGGAAAAATCTACTTAAGAAAGTAGAAAGATCTACTTAAAAATCTACTTGTGTCTGATTCTAGAGACATCTTACATAGCTCAGGAGCAATATTACTTGTGCCTCAATTCAGCCTTAAAATGGGTGCTGAAATTTGAAGTAAAACACTTTTATTTTATTTATATTTATTTCTTTAAACATAGGAGCTGGAAAGGATAATATTGATATGTTTAGTGCCCAAATGACAGTATTGTAAGAACCAGTGTTTTTTTTTGTTTTTGTTTTTCAGTACCAGTAATCAAACCCAGGACTTATACTTGCCAACCAGATGCTTTACGCCACTGAGCTATATCTCCAGCAAAAACCAATGATTGTACTCATAAGGCCCTTGTACAATATTTTTTCTGCTAATCATGGAGGGAATGGATGCTATACATAGCATTCAGAAATGGGAGTGCCTCGCAAAGCTCTTAGTGGGCAGGAGACCCCATCTATTCTCACACTCAGATCACACAGTAGGCAGGGGAATCACAAGGACTCAAGAGGCTAGATTCAGAATGCAGGAATTCTACAGAACAAATGGCTCAGTGCCTTTACCTTTTCAAATGACCCAGGAAGCAAACGCTATAAAAAAGAATTAAACATAGAGATGGGAATTATTAGAGACTAAAAGACATTTCAGCAATCTACCAACCAAATGTAGTAGGATTCACATTGGCATCCTAGTATCAGGAAACCAATGTCAAAAATACATTTATTTCAAGGCAATTCCAAAAACTGAACACAGTGTGCACACTAGATGTTATTAAGGAATTGTTGCCAACTTTGTTGAGGGTAATAAGTGGAATTGTGGCTAAGCACAAAGATATTTTTGATACATAATAAAAGACTCACAGCTGAAGTGGTATGTTTTTGAAATTGTTGATAAAATTTCACAGCTTAAAGTATACTGGAGATTGCTATATCAAGAACAGGAAACATTGAAAATTATTGAATGCAAATTACAGCTGCATGAAACTTATAAATTGGTTTCCTAATACTCATATATTTAAAATGTTCTATTGTGCAATTTCTTTAAAATAGCAAATAAGTCAAAAATGTCTGCATGGTAATGACTTAATTACACTTACTCAGGCAAGATATTTTAAAAACCATTATTTTCCCGACCTTGAACTTGGAATAACTTGAGCTCAAATCCTGACCCTTCAAGGATTAACTGTTGCATGTAAGATGAGTTTTGAAGCCTCTGTGAAGGCTTAACCTTCTCAAAAATTTTCCATGGAAATTAAAAAAGCACACATCTATCCACATCTCATACCAATGCTCAGAATGTAGTGAGCACTTAACTGTTGTTAAATAAATGTACAAATGAAGGAAGAAATGAATGAAAGGATTATTAAATTAGGGTTGAATTAATTTTTTGATTTATTGCAAAAGCTGTTATCCAAAATCTTGACAATAGCAGTGTTTCACAAACCTTCTGTATAGGTAAGCAACTAATAAGAAGATGTAGAACTGGACTCACCTTCCTCTACCCTGCTTCCTGTGCCTCAAACTCGTGGTAATCTACCTGCCTCAACCTCACAAGTCCTGGGGTTACAAACATGCAAAACCACACCTGGCTAGATAGCCATCTTCTTGGTGTGTATTTACATGGCACCAGAGAACAGAGAGAGAAAGGATACAAGCTCTTCCTGTTTCAGAGGGCACTAATCCGTTCACAGGGGCTCCTTCACTAAATGCAGCACCTAAGCTCTAACTCCAAATACAATTACATTTGGGATTTGGGGTTTCAGAATGGAATTTGAGAGGACATACATTTTCAGACTTTAGCACATATGATGTTTTTCTGGCCATACATCTGGAGTACTTAGTGTAATCTTCAGCTTTTGTTACAACTAATCATTGCATGAAGTAAATCTTAGATAAATTATAATCAGCCTGTCATATTGAGATTTGCTACAAAAAGTTGTTTTCCACGTGGAATAAGAAATACAAATTGTGTGGAGGCTTTGCAAAAAAGAGCTTCTTGTGACAAACATATCCATGAGTGTAAAAGTACCTGTGTGCATTTATGTGCTCACACACATGCATGGCTGATCTAGCAAACAGCAATGCCTTGTGAGCAAATGTTCTAACCCTCTGGGCCACAGAAAAGATTGGAAAAGACTGCTTTAGGGACTTCTTGGTGTAAGAAACTCAATTTCAACTTTTACATCACAAAGAACTGTTTGGTTTCAGACTTAAGGTGACACATTCTCAAAGGCAGGCAGGTGTAGTAAACACTTCTACTTCAGTAGCACCTAAAGGGGCCCAAAACAACCAGTGTCACAGAACTGGGCTATTTCAACTATGGCTCCATAAGCACCATCTGAGCCCCATAGCACCAAGTGCTCTGTCATCCTTTGGAGATGCTGGGGCTGTGTATGCTGAGTGACACACCTACATACAGTGCCACATAACACAAAGTACCAGCTCTGCTGTAATAGCAACCAGTGATGAACTACAGCAGGGCTGGGGTAAAATTCTACTTCTGGTGATGGGAACACTAATAGATCAAGTAATTGCTGTGAGGCCTGGTCTTCTGGAAGCTGCTGGGTATTAGAGCAAAACTCCTTGTATTTATCTGTTTTTCAGTCTAATTTCTTGCTATTTCACAAAGCATGGGCCTTTGCTCTTCTCAGCCATCTTCTTCAACATGAGCACAGGATTTTAGGCTCCACCCAGTCAAACCTCCACTTGCTCAGTTCTCCACAACAAATCCCTGCTCTCAAGAAATGTCCTGTTCTCCTCTATCTTATATTTCCCCTCAAGAATTGCTCTACTCTACCTAAACTTCAACAATTTGGCTTTAATGACCCACAAAGAACAGTGCTAAGCCCAACCAAAACTTTGCAACAGTGAACTAAAAGGATTTTCTTTTTTTAGAGGCTGACAACACTGGGCTTCCTGTGTGTTCTGTGGAGAAAAGTGGAGCTAGAGCCTTGGAGGTTGGGGATGCTGGAAAGGGAGATTTCTTCTCAGCACTGGTGGGTGGACTACTACCACCATCAAGAGCAAGAGAAAATCAGAGGCTTTCCTGATATGCAACTGTCTTCATAGTACCCCGAATGGGCTTTTAAAACTCACATTTCTCCCAGCCATGGAAAGCAATGATAAGGGGAGAATAACTGGCTCTTCAACAGGTGCAAGATGCTACATGTGAGTCAAAAAAGTAGCCCAGGGGATTCTGGGAGTGGCAGGAGAAGGTCTCTTATTTAGGTGTTGTCTAGATCCTTTCCAGTAAGACCACTTTTCCTTGAATGGTGCCAGGCTGGTGTCCTAAAGAGGCCTGTAGAAGAGAAAACCAAATGAGTGACAGCTTGTGCTTGAGGGTCAGAGAGACCCAGGCACTTCCAGATTCATTGCTGTTCGACATGTAACAACAGATAAGTTACATAATCCTTCAGAGTCTCATTTTTCTAATTTTTAAAATGAGATTAACACTGTTCACATTATTTGTTGTGACTCCTCCATAAAGGTTAGAACGGATGGAGGCAAGGAACACAGGAAAATGAAGAGACAGAAAAAAATGAACGCAATAATAATGATAATAGGGTTAATTTGGTCAGCAGGGAGCATCTCTAAGTGAGATGTAATATGCAGAGGACAATGCTTCTTCCAGTTTACTTCCACAGGAATATTTCACAATCTTGTAAAGCACTGAAAGAGAAAGACTGGGCTCACTATTTTTTCCACCTTATAGAAGTCAATGAAAACTGATGTTTACAAAGTGAGGAGTTGGTAAGCAATAAATATTGCTCATTAATTGCGGAATATAGTGCAAGGTATAATAACAAATGATTTAGAAAGGCTGTTCAGTGACTCTTATTTACCCTGCCCAATAATACATGAACAAAAGGCAGGTGATAAAATTAGAAGGCTTCCCATTTAAAACAGATAAAAGAGAACATTGTATTGTTTACTCACCATGTAATTATCTTGTAAAAGTCTTCACTAAAGGATATTATTGTGACAAATAGTTTCAACTAAGGATTAAGCATTTATAATAAGCAGAACAACATGTGTAGTCACAACATTCAAACCAAATTATAGATTCTATCAAGCTGTATACTGCCATGTGGAAGTTACTGTTAGTGTGGAAAAAAATGGAGAAAAATTTTCTCAGGAGATGTAAGGCCTCGTTCTTTCAGACACTGTTTACACTGTTTAACTTTTTATGTTGAAGAGAAATTATTTTTGCTGTTTACATATTTTTTTTTCTTATTGGATCATTCTCATTATGTTTTAATTATGTGAAAAGAGAGGATTATTTTTCAACTTAATTTTCTTTAGAATTCTTAGCTAAATTAATTAATTCAGAGAGAAATTTGCGGCTGAAAATATAGTAGATTCTAGGAATGATGAAGCGGTTGTATTGGTCACAAAATAAGACTACTGAATCTCCTAATAATTCTAGTGATGGTTAATGTTCCAGATTGTTGAATATATTGAAAAAATAACACTGTTATGACTCATTCGGTATTTTTTGTTTTCTAGTCAGGATTTCATCAGGAAAATTATACCCTTTTAGCTAAAACATCTGGGTCTACATTCTGTTAGGAACATAATAAACTATTAGTGAGACAGTTGCCAGTTGAAATAGTTTTTTCACTGTTGTTTTGGTTATAGCCAGTGCCAAACAGTGAGACCCAGAGTCAAGTCAATGGGGTGGCATTCTAACAATAGCAATAACCACCCGAATTCCATATATTTGCTTTTATAAAATTCTAGTCCTTTATATTGAATTAATTTAGTGCAAATTATTTATAGATGTACATACAACTTGACGAAGCCTGACTATCTAAATGTTTACATACTTAGAACTATGCATTTATCATCAGTAGTGTATCTAGATAAGTTTTATAGATTCCTTCTCTCTCTCTTTCTCTCTGTTCCTTCCTTCCTTCCTTTCTTTCTTTCTTTCTTTCTTTCTTTCTTTTCCTTTGTTGTGGTACCAGGGTTTGAACTCAGGACCTTGCACGTGCCAGGCAGGCATTTATTCTACTGAGCTATCTGCCTGGCCCATGCATTCATTGTTAAGTGTGGCTTTCAATGCTTTCTCTAAGTCTAGCTTTCACATGAGCCAAATGAAAATAACATCTTCCTTCTTATATTGTTTATACTACCTTTGCATTGGTATTGAATTTGTTACTGTTTTCCTCATTAAATTAAATATAAACTAAGCCTAAAGAGCCATAAAAATAAACTGATTTTTGAAACTGTAACACACCTTAAATTTACTCCATAGAGATCAGAGTGGCTCTATAAATGAATTGTTAGTAATGGATATAAATATTCTCTCTGTTTTTAAATATTCCTGAAGGGAAAAGAATGAGCAAGGATTCCATTGCTGTAAATGGGAATACTTACCAAGATGATTTCACAGAAATTTGTTCTACTAGCTTACTACTTCTTTGGGGAGCCATGGTTGACTTAAAGTTCATCACACACACACACACACACACACACACACACACACACACACACACACACACACTCACCACAATACACTAAACCCAAGCCATTTTTTGGACCATTGCTCTTTGAGATTGATCAGGACATTCTTACTGTAATCCTTCAAGAAAAACTCCCAGAAAAGCATTATCCATCCCCATCGTACTGTGGCCCTTCTTTCTGCTTCCTCTACCTTCCCTGTGCTCAGGTTCATTGTTTGTTGAGCCTCTCACCTTATTCCTGGACATGTTCTTACCTTACGTGGACAACCACTTCTGACCCAATTTCTAATCTCTACTTTTCAGTTTTGTTTGTGAAGACATGCAAGTTCTGCTAGTGCAGAAAATTTATCTTTGTGGTATTAATTTCCATCTGGATGCAGCAAGCTCATCAATGGGCATATACTACAAAGAATTGAAGTCAGTATGCCAAAGACTGCCAGTCTTCACTCACCAGTTGAGCCTTCAGCTAAGACCCCAGACCTGGCAAATATCTGAAAATATCTGCTTGTGAGGGTTATCATTAGCATTACTTGTAGAGTAATGTTAAATATATATATATATATATATATATATATATATATATATATATATATATGGTGGCTGAACCACATAAATGACACAAGATTTTTGACCTACAAAAAATATGAGATGATGGCTTTCTCTTCCACAAAATACAGAAGTATCTACACTTCCATGTTCAGTACAGAATTATTCATCATAGCCACAATATAGAGTCAACATAGGTGCCATTGACAGGTGAATAAATAGAAAAAATGTGATATATGTATATATATAATATTAACATTACTCTTCAAGTAATGTTAATGATAAGTGAGCAGCTATAGAAAGATAAATACCATATGATGTTACTCTCTTCAGAAGAAGAGGGTAGAGTGTAAGGTAGTACTGAACAGGGTAAGAGAAGGTGGGGAGTTATCGGTAGGAGCATACAAAATTTCAGTTTGGTGGGAAGAATAAATTCAAGAAATCTATTGTATAACTTGATAAGTAGATCAAAAACAAAGTATTACATACCCCAAAATGAAAAAGAATCACAGGGGATATAATATAGTGATAATGATCACAAAAAATAAATAAAAAATAAATAAATCCCACTCACATTCTCTGGGCCAGAAATGCATACTCAAAGGGAGTTTTGTCTTGCCTACTCAATAAATTCCGTGCTTTGTGGAAGAGAAAGCCATAATCTCATAGGTTTTATAGGACAAGAATCTTGTGGATTTGTGTGATTCAGGGTTGGTCACATCCTCATAAGCAGATGTTTGCCAGTGCTGGAATCTTATCTGAAGGCTCAGCTGATGAGTAAAGACTGGGACATAAAGAACTAAGTCACTTGCTGGTAGTTGCCTGAAGTTACTTACTCTCTGTCTTCCCTTCAATGGCACCTCCATCGAAGCAAACCCATGAATAAACCAAAGAAAGAAAGCATGCAAGACAGAAGGCCCAGTTACTTTTTAAATATTATTATTACACTTAGTTTTGATACAGGGTCTCAACATGCAATTCAGATTCATAGGATTCCACTGGCCTCAGTGTCCCTAGTGTTGTGATTATAGGCATGTGACACCATGCCTGGTTCTGGGACTACACAGCCTATAGTACTAGAGATCGAACTTGGGACCTTGTGCTTGCCAGGCAGGTGGTTAAGCCATTGAGCTATCTTCTCAACCCCTAGCTCTAATTATTTACAATCTAATCTCAGCAGTACAATCTCCTGTACGTTGTTGTATACAGCTAATTAGAAATTACTTGAAAGGGAGGCTTCCTCAGAGCCATAAATATCTGAAGGTGGGGCTCACTGGGGGTGGGGGAAAGGGGGCAAATATTTGCCTGTGGTTTTCAAAGCTCCTGTAGCTGATTCAGAAATTATAGTCTCAAGTTTAAAAATTTATAACAAAATTTTGTAATTATAGTGTCTTTATTCCTTAATACTATAGTGTCATAGAATGCTTAAACCTACTTTAATTAATTAATTAATTAATTTTGTCTTTTGGAGACAAGGTCTCGCTATGCAGTTCAGGCTGGCCTTGAATTCACTTTTGTAGCCCAGGCTGGTCTAGAATTCACAGTGATCCTCCTGACTCAGCCTCCCAAGTGCTGGGATTACAGGCGTGAGCCACCACGCCCAGCTTGCCCTACTTGAATTTGAAGTATAGAAAATATTTCTCATTAAATTAATGTTGTTTTAATAGTTTTTCACTTTCACATCAATATGTAGTTTTGAACTGTCCCTAAATTTATATTTTCTAATCACTCAAACTTAGTATAATATATGTATTTAATCTCAAAATATTATTGTACCTAATTAACATGTACCTTTGTTTTATGTCAATTACAAATAAAACAAAACAAGAAAAATTTAAAAAAGAAATTATAGTCTCATATTGGCTTTTTAGCCAGTCTGCACAGAACAATTCTAGAAATGTAAGTGTAACTAACCTTTTTTTTCTTATTAAACTTTGTTTTAGTGGGTCTCAAAATTCTGTGACAGATTTTTGGTCAAGTTGTTTCCGTTAAAAAGGTACTGATTTTAAAAGCTAGTAACTTAAAAACTGCCACACACACACACACACACACACACACACACACACACACACCACACACACACTAATGGCCCACAAAACATTCTCCTTTCCTTCGAAGGTTTTGTGATGCATTGTTATCATTAACCAGTCTTTCACTATTAAACTTAAATGGCCAACTGGGAGAAACAGTTCTGAGACTGGTCTTCCGCCACTGATTAAGACTGGGGTGGCAGGTGTTAGGGGTAATATTCATGTAGCCTTCTGAGCTTTCTGGGAAGACTTAGTGACCTTGCCAGCTCCAGCAACCTTCTTGTCCACAGCTTTGATGACACCCGCAGCAACTGTCTGTCTCATATCGCGAACAGCGAAACAACCCAGAGGTGGGCAGTCAGAGAAGCTCTTGACACACATGGGCTTGCCTGAAACCATGTCGACAATGGCAGCATCACCAGATTTCAAAAACTTGGGCCCATCTTCCAGCTTCTTACCAGGCTTGCAACCAATATTTTCTTTCAGCTCAGCAAACTTGCAAGCAATGTGAGCTGTATAAAAATCCAGAGCAGGGGCATAGCCAGCACTGATCTGGCCCAGATGGCTCAGGATAATCACCTGAGCAGTGAAACCAGCTGCTTCCATTGGTGGGTCATTTTTGCTGTCACCAGCAACATTGCCACTGTGGACATCTTTGACAGACATGTTATTGATGTCAAAGCACACATTGCCACTAGGAAGAGCTTCACTCAAAGCTTCATGGTGCAATTCAACAGACGACTTCAGTTGTGACATTGACGGGAGCAAAGGTAACTACTATGCCGGGTTTGAGAACACCAGTCTCCACTTGGCCCACAGGGACAGTGCCAATACTACCAATTTTGTAGACATCTGGAGGGGGTGAGAGGGTGACAGGATGCAATCCAAAGCTTCGAGCAGGGTGGTTCCACTGGCATTGCCATCTTTATGGGTGAATTTCCATCTTTTGAATAAAGGTATGTTAACACTTGGCTCCAGCATGTTGTCACTGTTCCAACCAGAAATTGGTATAAAAGCTATAGTGTCAGGGTTGTAGCTCATTTTCTTTCTTTATCGCAGTACCAGGGATTGGACTCAGGACCTTGCACTTGCCACACAAGTGCTTACTCTGCTGAGCTATCTCCCCAGCCCCCAATTTTCTTAATGTAGGTGCTGATTTCCTTTACAATTTCCTTGTATCTCTTCTGGCTGTAGCGTGGCTCTGTAGAATCCATTTTGTTAACACTGACAATTAATTATTTCACATCAAGTGTGTAAGCCAGAAGGGCATGCTCACAGGTCTGCCTGTTCTTGGAGATACCAGCTTTTAATTCACCAATACCAGCAGCAACAATCAGGACAGCACAGTCAGCCTGAGATATTCCTGGAATCATGTTTTTGATAAAGTCTCTGTGGCCAGGGGCATCAGTGATGGTCACATAACACTTGCTGGTCTCAAATTTCCACAAGAAGATGTCAATGGTGATATCACGTTCACACTTGACTTTCTACTTGTCCAAGACCCAGGCATACTTGAAGGAACCCTTCCCAATCTCAGCAGCCTCCTTCTCAAAATTTTCAATGGTTCTTTTGTCAGTGAACCACATCTGTAGATCAGATGGTCAGTGGTGGTGGATTTGCCAGAGTCCACGTGTCTGAAAATGACAGTATTAACGTGAATCTTTTCCTTTCCCATGTTGGCTTTGATTTAGTGGTGGTTTTCACTATACCTGTGCTTTCATGGCAAACCCGTTATGAAAAAGTGTGAATAATTTAATGGAACCATACCTTTGGTTAATTCCTGAGTGGCTCCATGGATCTGACTACAACAAAGCATCAGGGCATAATTCTGACCTTTGAAAAAGCTTTGAATAAGATATTAAAAATTTTGATTAAGTTAAAACAAGAAAGTTATTTTTCCTCCTTATTAAAAAAGTTGCAGAGCTAATTTCTCTTCTACCTTAAAGCATCTGAAAGCAGGTGTAGGGACCTGGTGTTTGATCCCCAGCATGCCATGCTGGCCCCACCCATAGGGTATGCTGAGATTGCAATTGAGACTGGACATGGTGCCACGCACCTGTAATCCCACCTCTTGGAAGGCTGTAAACAGGTGGATCACTACAAGTCAGATCTAGTATGAGACCCCAAACACCCTGTAGACCCTTCCCTAAAATCCAATAGAGAGTGAGGAGCAGTTTTGTAGGAAATATCACCATTTGGAGACAACGAGATAGATCTACACAAAACACTGTCTCTGTCTCTCTCTCTGTCTCTCTGTCTCTCTCTGTCTCTGTCTCTCTCTCTAATTTATTTGGTACAGTGTCTCAGCTCAAACTCATAGTGATCCTTCTGTTTTCAACTTCCAAGTGCTGTGGTGTGCACCACCACACCTAGTCTTGATGGCCAACTCAGTGTTCCTGGGAGCGGGGCTTGTGCAGTATGTGGTACCATGGATCAAACTCTGGTCCCTGGTCTCTGGTCCCTCCTGGATGAGTTCAGTTATACTTAAGAGACTTTCACACTTTGAAGGATGACACAGACTTAATTCCCTTGCAGGTGCTTACTCCACTGAGCTGTCTCACCAGCCCTAACTTACTCTCTCTTGAAGACTCCAGGGAAAACTGAATGAACTATATGGATACTCTGAGAGGCCTACTCCAGTCCAGCCTGTCTTACACATTCTATTGTGTAACAAAGCTCATTCTCCCTGAGCAGTCCACAAGTAGGCCCATACTTGTAATATACACCTTCACTCCTACTCTCATCTACTATGTTGGGTGTAGACAATTTTAGCTTTAACTCTGGTATGGAAGATTAACATGAGTCACCCATGCCTTATTCCAATCGCTTAAAATCAAACTGAATATCACTATGGGATATTCAGTTTGGGCAGAGAATGGGCAGAGTAGGGAGACTGGCTTCAGAGCAATTCTGGATGAGTTCAAATGTGTTTAAGAGATTTCCATACTTGGAAGGATGACACGAAGTTACTTCTCTTGCATCTGCCTCACGGGAGTCTTGCTGTTGTTCTTCTCATACTGGGAAGAACACTGCCCTGTGCTAAATAACAGGATTTTTGTGTTCACCTTAGCCCAGATATTATGGAGATGATACCATTCAGAGGAGCAGCTCTACTTGAAAGAACAGCACACATTGAGAAACCAGTAAGGCATGGAAGGGAGCATTATTTCTGAAGCAGGGGTGGACCTAACCTCCCCAGTGATTCCACTTGTGTGGCTCTGACTTACCCATTGGGGTGGGTCTTCTACTGGGAGGGGAGAATGTGACTGAATTAAGCAAAGCTATGTCATGTGCCTGCTATCTTTAATCCTGCTGAGCTATTTTCTGTGCTTCCCATGGCCAGAAATAAAACATCACTGGAAGTGTTTTGGTTGGCATCTGATAGAAGTAAAGTGCCTCTGAGTCCTGACGTTCATAGATGAGACTTCCTTCTCCAGCAGCATCAGAACAATGGAGGGAAAATCCTCGAAAGCCAAATATACGCCGTGTCTTTTTATCCACACAACCCAGCCAGGCGAGAGGACAGAGGCTGTCAGTTCAGGATAACATTTCCAGTTACAAAGCAGCACTGGAGTCTCCAGATGGATACAGAGCTTCTGCTACCTGCCTTGCTAGTTCTGGGTCAATGCAGTATTGTTCTGTCAATCAAGTGAGAAATATGTGGAAGGAGACGTGTGAGTAGTTGCTCTGTTGGCAGCTAGTGAATGCTATCACCCTTGCTGGTTCTTAGTTGCTGCTATTAATTTGATTCCAGCTCAGGCAACAAAAGGTCTAACATGAGACTACTAGCCTTCCATCATATGGAACTTCAGCGAGCCCTGCAATTCCCTTCTGTAAGATTCCTTCCATGCAGAGCTGTCTTTACACTTCATGGATAAGACCTCTGGTTGAGTTTGGCTTGTTGCTGAAGGAGTGAGCCTGAGTGCTACAGGCTAACCTGATGACTTTTCCACTAGAGAAAAATTAGTCCCTTTCTGGAAGTCCACATTCATTCTCTGGTATTGTCAGAAACAGATGGCCCACAAATCAGAAAGGAAACAGTGCCAGTCCATTTGATAGGACTCCCTGACCCTGTGGTCTCTTGCTTTGTAGCTGTCAGATTTGGAAATGTACACGTTCTCCTAGTCCTCTGCCTCACTGACAGAGCACATCCTGCATGCTGCTGACTGAAGACTATGGAATGGGGCACCCCCAGGCCACTTGAACCAGCTCGCTGCACTGGAACCGCATGCTAGAGTCTGATGGAAGACCGTGCTGCAGAGCAGACCGAATACCTAGGCTCCATGTGTTATTTCAGTTAATTGGCCTTACCCCTTTTCTGTAGACAAGGAAAGCTGATGTTTCCTTGGTTAGGTAATCTCAAATGCTCACTGGCAGTGAGAGAAGGAGTTAGGGTTGAATCCACGTCTGTCTGTTCCAGAGCTGAGTCTGATACTTGCATGGATACTTAACAGTGCACTAGTCACTTATATAAGGACCTCAAAGCAACACAATATTTCTTTGTTTCCTGTCCATGCACCTCAGAAGACTCCATTCTTTCTTCCCCATATGGAGGATACACGGAAGCATCAGAGGCTTGTAGGGACGCACAGGGGATGATCAAATTTTGCTGCTTTGTGCTGGGCTATCTGATCACAGTTCATATAGACAGATAGAAAACAAATAACCTATTTTCCTAAATACTTTGCTTAAGTCCTTAAAAATTGCTCAACTCATAGTTTGCATTAACTAATCTGATAGAATGGTCCTGTCATAGAATGGTGGGAACTGGCTCATATCACCTGTTGTGAGCTGAATGTATATCTTTCTCAAATTCATAAGTTGAAGTCTTAACTTCCAGTGTGGCTATATTTGGTATAATCTAGTAATTAGAATTAAATGAGGTCATAAGGGTAGAGTCCTGATCCTATGAGTGTCCTTGTAAGAAGAGACACCCTAGATTGAAGGCTTATATTTCTTAAGGAAAATGAGAGAAACATGAGTTTTTACACAATCTTCCCAATATTTCCTTGTGCTTACAGTTAGAGGAATCTCAGACAGATAACTGATAAATAATTGTCCTAAATCTCCTAAATGGGTGAGTGACAAATCAGAATTAGATTTATGGTCTCTTGGGCTTCCCCAGCATTAGGCAGCCTGAACCCACGTAGGCTTACACTCAGTAGGAAAATTGACATACGGAGCTCTATAACATTCCACGCACCAAAGGAATTGCCTATCTTAGCCTCCAACACCTCGAGTGCATTCAATATTTAGATTTCACAAATTCAGATCTGAGATGGAAAGTAAGCCCTGTGAACAGCAAGGGGTATATCTGGCTGTACCTCATTGCACTAATGAGACCCAGCGTTTTCCCATCTATGCATTAAGCCCTCTAACTTACCCTCTTGCTTGGGTATGAATCCAGTACTTCTGCTTACCTTCACTGTCAGCACTTAAGCTCTTCATCTTCTTTAATCCTCCCTCACTGAGAAGTTGATGTGAACAGTTTCTATTGCTGCTTTTATCATGGCCACTGGAAACAGAGAGCTGAGGGAGAGTCTGAGAGGAAGGGGCCAGGTTTGACATAGACTTCTGGCTCACACCCCCATGACCTACTTCCTACAAGTAAGCTCCTCCTTCTAATAACCAGTTTAGCTAAAAACTCTTCAGTGAGTTTGTCCATTATGAGCTTACTGCCCACCCAGTCCAATCACTTCTGGTCAAGTTGACAGTGAAGAGCAACTGATGCATTTGCTAGATGAAGATAAGGCTATGGAAGTTAGTTAGTGACGAAACTTCTGTCATGGCATGTTGAATATTGCATTGCAGTGCAGAGAGCTTTAGGCAGTATGGGAACCTGGATGCTGTTTATTGGTTTTTGTTGCTCCTTGTGCTGATGTAAACAGAAGGCAGACACTCTTGAGACTTCAGTGTGTTTCTGAGCGTGTGTTTATGAATTTGGGATTGGTGAGTATGTGGGCGGAGTAAGGTTGTGTCAGTATGAACTCTCATAACTGATTGTTTTGTGTTGTTTACATTTTATCCAAACTCCTATATTTCTCTTCAATTTTGCCAATCATGGAGTTAGAGGCTTTATTCATATCCATGCTAAGGGAACAAAATGTTTACCTCCTAATAGAAATATAATCCTGCACATAGAGAATGTTGATTATGATAAAGGAAAGTAGGGTAAAGAGTTAAGAAGTTAAAAGGATGACATACAGAAAGAGAAACTCGTATATGTGATGCTGATTTGAGGTCCTACTAAGCTAGAGGTTAAGAGCTAATCTGTTAGTGTGTTGCTGTGATGTTAGCAAAAGTGCCAGTGAAACTCTACGACTGAATTCACAGCAAAAATCTGCACCCAACTACACAAGCACAAGGGGCACTTCTGTTTAGAACATTTACCATCACTATTTATAAATAATAAACCAAATTCAGAAGTATCACAGGGGGGAAAATCTGCAAATGATGGAAAGTGAATTCAACAATAAATTCTTGGATGGTGATGGCATTAATGAATAACAGAAGCCCCCATAGTTGTAGCAGCCTCGTTCTCCTCCCAATACATATATTTCAGGAAACACTATTTGACTAAATTCTATCCTATGATGTAGCAGACTTGATCTGTTTATAAAACACTAAATGGACAAGAATTTTGAAAACATGTTTGGAGGAATGAGTCATCATTGAAAATAAATCCTCATCTAAGAATAGTTCATGCTAGTATAGAATTTATTCAAATACACTTCATTATGTCATCTCTAAAATACTATATTTTTTGTCCAGTAAGCAGAAAGCGAAGTAGCTGGATCATCAGTGATTTTACATTGTAAATGAAGCTATTTTCTGTTACCACCATTCAGATTTGCACAGACTCCAAGGGTCCTCAGAATGGGGTAGGAGAGAAGGAAGAACGTGTAGTACTATCTTCATCATCATGGGGGCTGTTTTGAACTATTTCCTCTTTATTATTTTTAGTTTGCTATGCTCAGTATTTTGAGGTAAATATAGAGATATACAGCAAAGAAGCTGTTCGAATCCATAATACCTAGTTACACCCTGACTGAACTAAATTCTTGTCAGTTGTAAACATTGCCTGAGCAGTACATGGTATTTTTCCATGCCTCAGGGGCAGTATATTTTGTGCCTGCCATTTGCCCTGAATATGATCCTTTTCTGGGGAGGAGCAACCAATATCTTCAAGGTTTTTTTCATTAGCAGTTACATCTCAGACAACTGACTAAATGATACTTCAATAGTTTCTTTCAAATTCTGACAAAAATCATATCCACAATAATCATAAGAAACTTTGATTTGATGTAGAATAATAGACCACATTTAATTTTCAGAAATACTACCGGATTTTTTTTGGGTGGGGGTTGGCTCAGGCTGCCTTAAGGATGGGTCTGGGCATTGAACCACAGTCCCCTGTGCCTGCCTGGGATTGCCTCTGCAGATGCTTACACCACTGAGCTAACCCACAAAGCCCCTCAGAAATACTACTGAAGTGAAAAATGATTTTGGAAGATGTTCTAGAATATTCTTTGAGAGAAAGTTTGGATTAGCAAATGAAAATCTGTTCCTCATCCAAAATCCAAATAAGACTACATATTTGAGGGATGTTGAGAAATGAACTTAGGCACATTAAATTTTTCACACATTTGTTTGAATAGGCTGAGTCTTCCTTCACACAGCACCAATTATAGCAGTTTAGGGTTCCACCATAGGGTTTGGGGGAAACACTTTTGTAAGAAGCTCATGGATGCGAGACAAATCAAATATGTGATTAACTAATGTGGAAAGCTCCTAGTTAGAGATTGGCTGGTGGTTTGTGGTTGATAAAATTTGTTTTTAGAGATTAGCTCATGGTTTTTGATTGACTAAGCCCAATTTTCATTTTATTGTTTATACCGAGTTGATGCTCATTTTGCTATGTAAGAAGTGAAGTCGCTGGAGCTTGCTTTCCCAATTAATTATTTTAACATGGGAGGTGGCTCATAAATAAGTGGTAGTTCTTAGTTCCTAATTTTGTATTATTATGCTCATTCATTCTTTTATATTTTTCTTTTTTATCCTTTTTATCTTGGGAAATAATTACCAACCTCCTGGACGCATACCTCCTCCTCCTCCTGGCCTCACAGGTCTTTCCACAGGCTCAGTTGGGCTGACCTGGATTAGGAAGATTGAATATAAGATTATGTCTGTCATTATTATTCTGTGTTCCATAGAGAGACCATAAAATTTAAGTACACAAGTGCTGAAATGCTCTCATAAATGAAACATGACTATGTAAAGGACAGCAACATATTTGTGCAGTATGTGATCCAGGGTCCTGGAATGAGATTCTGTTGCAGTTTTTCCTTCCCTTGAGAGAAGCTGGAAGAAGGGTGGATGAGCTTTTCACTAATAATGAAGAGAAATTAGGAAAAAAAAAATCACATATCTCATAAGCCCCAAAGGGGTTTAGTTGGCTATATAATTCTTTATGTCACATAATTATGGGGCGATTCCCATCAGAGTTTAAAAAGAAACATCTGTTTGGGTGAGAAAAGTGTTTAGATAAGCTTAACCATAAAAAAATGAGACAGCAGAAATGGCCCCAAGAGACAAGATTAAACTGTTCTTCAGGATTGGTTCTGAACTGTGCCCTTGGGGAGGTCATTCTGCTTATCAATGCCTCAGGTTAGCATATAAAACTCTACCTCGTGGAGTTGTTACAAAGCTAAATAATTTAGCATCTATAAAGTCCTGAGAGATGAAAGGCACCATAGAAATGCAAATTATTATTTTATTATGGGACAGCATCAATAGACTAGAAAGTAAAATGCTCTCTTTGATGGTATCTAGCTCAGTTGACTGAAAGCATTGTGCTCCCACCTCAGAATGCATGATATGTAACTGCAGCAGATAATTATCTGCCATCCAACTTTATTTCATCTGTTGTACTTAAGAATTATCTTTGGTAGTGTCTTTTTGTGGTTATCCCCTTCATTTTATTCAGGCATTCCTCAGCAAATTGAGCAAAATAGTTGCCATAAATCCCCAATGAAAAGCAATGTATCTTCATTACAGTAATTATGTTTATGTAGAAGCTTGTTCATAAAAAAGAAAAAGGTATCAAAGTTTAAGTTCAAAAGATGGTAAACTGTTAGTGGCAATAACTTTAGCTGAAGCCCAGTTGTTACATGGAGAATTTTATGTTTAAACTCAGGAAAATTTTTTTTCAGTAGGATCCTCTCTCACTGACAGTGGAAGAAAAAGTGGTATCACTGCTTAACCTCTGTGTACAAGATCAGAGGAGAAAGCCACCCCTCACCAGTGGAGAACATGCCTCCTATTATGTTTTAGATCAAAAAATCTCCCTGCTACTGCATTGGAATGTTGGAGTCTCATTTCTAGGTTCTTTTTGTCCTGGAGGCGGAATTGATAAAGATAAGTGCAAACTACAGCAAAGTATTTTTAAAGGTAGGAAGAGAAACAGGCTCTGCTGAGCAAGTGGACCAAGTAAAAGCGGGGAAACAAGGGTACCCTACAGTGTGAAGGCGGCAGCCACCATGCACAAGCAACCACAGTGACAAAAATTCAGTGTGGACTGTCCTTTCTGTGTGACCCATGCCTCGGGTTGACATCTGCTCTAGGACAGCCTACCCAAAGCCTGCTCAAATTCTCTCAAGAAGTTCATGGGCAGGGCTTTGGGAACCACTCTGCACATGTGAGCTGGGGTGCTGTAATTAGCTCTTCCATGGATTGATGAGTTCGTAGTTGAAATTGTTGTCCAGAAGTGGGGCTTGGCTGAGGATGTGGGTCTCTGGGGTGAACCTCTGAGCGCTGCATCTTCATGCCACTGCTCCCCAGCCTCTGTTCTTTCTGACTGCCGGGAAGTGAGTAGCATGCTTCTAGCAGACCCTTCCCCATGCTGCTTCTGCCTCGTGGACTATGAGCCCCCCCAAACAACAACAACAACAACAAAAACAACAACAATATATATATATATATATATGTATATATATATATATATATATATATATATATATATATATATACATATATATGTTGTGTGTGTAGGGCTTTGGTCTTGGTTATGAGTACAGCTTCTTCTTCTTAATTTGAGTCCCTGGGACACCTGATCCCTGAGCTCACTACTAGGAACCTGGGATCTTCCTGATACTATTTCTTGGTCACTACTCATTCATTCAATATAATGAGGGCTGTGCTGGCACAGGCCCAAAGTAACCGGGCCAACCAACTCTGGATAAAGTCTCTGGAGCCCTAAGTTGATATTCTTAAGTATTTTATAGCAGCATCAGAAAGATAGCTAATACAATAAGCAAAACATTCAGATTTAGAATATTTTGAGAAAATATAACCCGAGATATTCTTCCTAAAGGAAAGAAAAAAGAAGAAGAGGTATCATTGGCAAGTTAACTGAATGGTATGAATGTTATGGTATTATACAAATATTTGCTATTTTAAGTTACCTACTTTTAATGCTGGGAATCAGAATAGGCTTTGAGGGGGCAGGGAGATAGCTCAGGGCCACAAATGCCTGCCTGACAAATGCAAGGTCCTGAGTTTGATCCCCAGTCCTGAAAAAAAAAAAAAAAAAAAAAAAGGTAGGCTTTCAAGGAATGAGTTTATGCCAAATTAAACACCAGGAATAGGTGGTAGGCAGGAGACAGAAGCTCTTTGGACCTTGGTTTTTTCATTGCATCATCTGTATGTGTCAAATAAAATGACAAAAGGTCACTGTTTTACACTAAGATGCAACATGGAGGCCTAGTGTACCACGCTAAAAATCAAATGAATTCAGTTATACAAAAGTTCCACTAAACCAGAAGTAAGTTGTTACCTGACCTTCGAAGAAATCAGGAGACAGAGAGATAGTGGTCAAATGCTCAAGCAGGCCAGTTTAATTGGCATGATAATGAATCACCTCTGCTTTTATCCTCATTGGAAAAAGTAACCTGGTGATAACTAACTCCTCTGTCCCAGTACTTGCCTGACCAGGCTGTTTTATTCTTCGTTTCTGATGTCTCCAGACCTTTTCTGTCCTTAAAACCAATCTCCTCTGCTCAACACATAGGAACATATATTCTACTTTATGGAATGGAATGTTGACTGAACCTAGAATTATGAGCAAAGCCAATTAAAATCTTTACATGTGTTGTAGTTTAATTTTTGACAGTGGGCACATGTGAAGTGCACAGCATGGCATCTGGAACTGAGGATTATTAATAAATATTCTTGCATCTCTCATTCTATCAGCACTTAGAGAAGGAAAACTCAGGGCATAGTTGATTAGCCTGTGAGTTATTTTAATGAGGGAGATTTTGAAATCGAGTGCCTTACATTTCCATAGGCTGTATCAGTCTGAAGCAATAGTGAACTTGTTTTGGGGCATTTTTGAAGAGAAAAATGAATGACCTTTTAGAGTAACAGTTATAAGGTAATTGCCAGCTACAGTATTACATTAGAAAAGTTAGTTTTTAAATTTGTGCCCTTTATAATATAGGTAGCCAAATTACAATTCTGGTCCTTGCTTATTCCTTATGACAGTAAAAAATATCTTTTGTTTCAGTTCTTTATACTCAAGGAGCAAAAAATATTTATATCTACATAGCTTTTATTTTTTAGTAATAGTAGTAGTACCAGGGATTGAACTCAGTACCTTGCCCTTGCCAGGTAGGCCCTCGTCTTACTGAGCTATCTTCCTGGCTGCTATTTTTTAAAGTACTTTATTACACATTATTTTACATCGCAATACTTACAAGAAAAAATTAAACAGAGATTCATTGATTTTCAACAACTGATCAGCAAACTGAAAAGCTGAAGACAAACCTGAAGCAGCATCAGCTTTACCCTACAACTGGCTGTCTTCTCACTCTATCATGGGTGCTTGATTTAGAGAACAGGCACAATGTGGAAGATACATTATATTCATGGCAATTTCCCACTTCCCATTGTGACTACTATTTTAAGCAGAAATGACAGTAGAATTGACATTTATGGGTTCAATGTAATAAATATGTATGTACGTGCAGGTATGCATGTATCTATATAGGTATGCATTTGCTTCTGCTTTTTCCCTAAATTAAAAAAAAAGCTATGATAAAAATGCAGACAACAAACCTGTTAAGATAGATTGAAATAGTATGTAACCTTGATTCTTGTCTAAAACAGATAAAATTATTAGGAAGAGGTACTAAGCTAGCAGGCATGTAATTCAAGGATGATATATTTCTGAGGTTTTAGTTTGAGACTATATAGTTGAGACAGCTGGAAATGTGAAACAAATAATGATGGGCTATGAAAATGTAGTTGGATAAACCATTTTATAAACTTAGATGATAGCTAAATTTCTAAATTGCTTATGTTTTGAACTCTATTGATGGGATACAGGAAATGTTACTCTAACTATGGCACTTCAGAAATCGAGAAAACAGTAGGAGCAAGAAGGCTACTCTCTCCCTCCTTCCTACCTATGGCCTCCGAGAGCTGAACATAAAATAGTGTTCTGACCCACCTTTTCTGAAACTAGGTCATAAGACTTTGATTCAAATATAAGACCCTCACATCCCTCCTAAACCCAGGGGAAGACATGTTACACAGAGAGGCCAAGACAAACCTGAAACAGGCTTTGCCAGCTCCTGTCCAATTTATCTCTAAGAGCTCATACTCTCTTATCCTCCAAGCATAATTCTACATGATTATCTATAAAAATATAGTTTTCTCTGCATCTTTGGATCTTCATTTCTGACGTCTCCTGTGTCACATAAAACTAATACTAAGTGCATTTGTTGTGCTGTTCTCTTATTAATGTCTTTTCTTCTCTCTCTCTCTCTCTCTCTCTCTCTCTTGCAGAGGTCTAGGCTATGAACCTAGCAATGGGTATAAGAAAGATGTGACTTTGATAAGATCTGACTTAGAAAAGGCTGAGATGGATCAACAGTGTGCACAGGTCAGGAAGCATGTGGCTGCATAGAGGGAGTTCTAGCCTACATCTTTTAGGTGCCTCTTCCAGCTAAGCAGCACAGTCCTTGTGATCATCTAGAATGGGGACCTCGCATCACGAGAGTGGTGTAATGGCAGCTGCATGAGATGGCTAATCAAAACTGCTGCAGCTACTGCACCAACCAAAGGTACCATCACTGGTACAGCAGCGCAAGCTGCTCCAAAGGTGGTCTGGAATAATAAACACCCATTCCATGAACACGCTGGTAGTGTGCCTTGAGTTTATCTTACACAACAGACAAGCATTATCTTGGAACTGGTTACGTATAGAAAGCTGTTGCACTAATTGTGTCCTTAGGATTTTATTGCACTTCAGATCAGAGATTGAGAGAAAGATCAACCAGCAGTTGCACTGCTGTGAGGAGAAAGCCCTGGATCCATTCCTTCAGAGAATACCTGCATGGCTCAGGTAAACCATTCCCTGTGTGTGGAGCATTGGTGAGACTTGAAGCTTCCAGGGGAAAAGAGTGTCTTAGTTCATTTTTGCATTGCTGAGGTAAAGTACCCAACACCTGAGGTTGAGGGAGGAAAAGTTTACTATAGCCCACAGTTTGCAGAGGTTTCAGTTCAAATTTGGCTGTCTCCAAGGCAGGGTGATATAGCAGAGGGGCATCACAGAGGAGAGGCAGACCATGGCGGGGGGCAGGGGTGCAGAAAGCAGCAAAGAATTCAAAAAAGCAGCTTCTGCCCTGTCTTCTTTCTGTCCTTTTATGTATGTCCAGGCTACTTGCCCTTTAGGTGTTGCCACCTACAGCCAAGGAGGCCCTTGCCGTTATCTACACCTAGAACTATGTCAAAACAATCAGTGGACTGATTTAGTAACCACATGTCTCAGCGCCACACATCCTAGATCCAGCCATCTCTGGAGAGCCTCATCTATGACTGCATGAGGCTTTTGAGGGGACATCTAGTTATAAACCATAACAGAAAAGACTCCAACAGAGAAGGGCATTAACGGCAACTGGACCGGTGATCAGGGAGTGCCCACCTCGCTGAATCTTGCTCTCTTTCTCTCTCAGGCAGGAACAGGGAAGGGAAATGCAATGTTCATCCTGGGCTTGTTAGCCGTCCTCAGGAAAAGCCACTGCCCTTGCTCAGGATGGCTGGGAGGGAGGGACATTCTATGCTCTCCTCACTGGGGCAGAAAATGAAGTCGTCAGAACACAGAGAGCAATTCACAGGTTGGTCTGTCATCAATTGTCTCCAAGTAAATAAAGCTTTATATCAGACTCACTAATAAGCTAGGCATTACTTTTTTAAAATAGAGGAAGGTTATAGTTTTCATAAAGAAATCTCATCATAAACAGCAAGAGTATGAAGCTAATGCATTTTCAACTGTTTTAAGATGCATTGTGGTTACTTTTCATATTTCACACTAAAATGATTATTGATTTATTAAGTAAAGGATTTTTATTGCCTTGGCCTGGCCTCTAGTTTTCTATTGACAGTATTTTTGTAGATTGTATACAATGTCCTCATATACATCATTTCACAATGATCTACAGTAATTCAGAGACTCCTGGAGGAGAGCCTTAGATGAGCAGGAGTAATTTCGACTGTAAGGAGAGAGTGAGAGCTCAGTAAGATGACCTGCTGTCCCTGGAGCAGCTCTTTGCAAGAACAAACAAATCAGCAAAACCAGTCCGGTATCTTCCATCTGAGCTAAGAGGTTTGATAAAGGCTTTGTTTTTCTTTTCCTTAACAAGGAGTATGATGTGTCTTTATAGGACTAACCTCGGATGAAATGGATAGTGAGTTGAACAGATCTTCTACACTGTAACGTGTGGGACAAATGTACATTCTTTGATTGGTAGGTGGTAAATGAAGGAAGGATAATCTCCAGACAAGGGGCACAAAGCCCTGGCCCAGAGAGCCTGAGCCTTTTGCGGTGATTTCATGGTCCCTGAATCTGTACACTTCAATGCTCTGAGTAGTCTTAGGAATTTACTGGAAGTATTTTGCTCCAGAGATCCCTGTGAAAGACTAGAAAATTCTCTTGTACAAAAGAGTGTGGGGAGTGGGGTTGGGCTTCTTCATCTCTTCTGCCTACAACTAACTAGCTACTCTTTTATCTTTTCAGATTTCACATTTGGAATTCTGATATGATGTCATGGCATGGGGTCACTCAGAGACCTACAAAGGTGGAGGAAGAAGAGGAGAAGGGAGAGAAGGAAGGCAAAATGCTGGGGGCTGATTGGCTTTCAGAGTTCAGCTTTGACTCTATGAAAATGTGTGTTGGTTGAAGTTCCCAGGTAATATCTGCATGAATAGTTAACCTCATTTCCTCATTTTTGGGTGTGTGCATCTGATTGAACACAAGCCAGAACAGGAGCTGGGAGATCCAGCTGGGCTTGTCTGATCACCTTCATAGCAACCAGCCTCGCAGTATGGCAATGGCTGTTGTGTTGGGAGCCACAGCCCCTGAGAACTCTCATTCCAGGCTGAAAATTTTAATTTGGAAACTTAGACTTGCTATCACTAATATTGGATTCTCATAGACCTTTTGGTTCTTTCTCTTAGATGAAGGAACAGCTTAGTGAACCATGCTATGCTGACGCTTAGCCCTGTGCAGAGCTGTTAAATTTCTAAAGCTTCATTTTACCTGTCTCTTTCCCAGTGTAAGTTTCTTTGCCAAATAAGGTAAAACTATTGAGTCCCAAATCAAGCCAAACCTGGTGGATTTTGGTAGATGGAAATACATCCTGTCAAGATAGCATTATCTGGTGCTGCTACTAGCAGGTAGAGGACCATATGCAGAGTTCACTGAGTTTTGCTGTTGCCACTTGCACAAGTATGAACAAACTTAAATGGCATCTTGGTCTTGGTCATTGGTCTATTTCTGTAGGAGTGGAGGTTGAATTCTCTTTAGGTTTGGATTTGGACTCTTGCAGTGGCCAGCTCACTCCAACTCACCAAATTTCATCATTTGTATTCCGCAGTTGTTACAAGTAAATAAAACTACACATGGATCCCCACACAGACACACACATCACACACACACACACACACACACACACACACACACACACGTGCACCCCCCCACACACATATATAAGTATGCACGAACAGCACATGGCCTGCTAAAGAGTGGAACAAATTCTTATCAGAGAGGGATATCCCTCCTGGGTCTGTTCAAATTAGCTCTGTCCTCCTATTTCTCTGCTCTAATGCTTGAAGGATTGCCCTGATGGACTTCAGTCCTAGGCTCCTGATTTCCTGACCCTTGATTAGAATTCATCTATGAGAGCGGCCTAAGAGCTGGAATTGGAAGGGGGAAGCAGCCATTTCCCTGCTTTGTCCAAGCTTCAAGATGTTTCAGCCATGACTGTGTCTGTTCAGTGTTTACTGTTCTCTCTGGAGGTCTCTGGTCCTGACCCCATTGTTGCCTCTCTATCCCAGCTTTGGGATGGAGGCCGCTTCCTACAGTTGCCGATCATCTCTGACCCACATCTTATTCCTATTGACTTTCCGGTTCCTCTATCATCTGCATAGCTCACTTCCTTTTGTTTTTGCTTCCTAAGTTTTGCCCACTGTTGCCTATCGGGAGCCACAGAAAGCTCACACACAAGGCCCACGGGTGCAGTGGCTGTGAGATGTACTGCTGCAGAGATAATTTGACAATGACATTCAGAGGATTGTGGGGTACGAGTCTTGAGGAGTGACGACGAACATGATGTTCTCCACTGGCCGCTGTGTCAGACGGCTTTGTTTGTGTGCTTGTGTGCACATTGCACTCACGCATGCCTATGGGCAGCTATACTGGAGCTGTTTTGGTGCTCAGGAGAGTCATACATGCAGTGCAATCTTTATAGATGACAATTCAGTGGCTATGAAGGAAACTGCATTGTGGTTTTTCCTTTCCTTGACGCCACTGTTGCGGTAGCATTGCAGACAGGATCAGCACTTGCCCTGTGCCTCCTTCCTCTCCTCTTTCTTGCTGATGGGTGGTGTGCTTCCAGGACCTTCTGGCTGGGTGTTTCTTTCTGAATGTGTTTCCTCTCTGCTGGGGAACCAGCCGAGCTGTGTCTGACAGAGCCATATGCCAGCAAGGTACTGTCCCAGCAGTGACACGTAAGTGAAGGTCCTCTCCCTGTTTGCAGAGCAAATGTGAAGAGTATCCCAGGCAGCTTCTGGGAGGGCCACAGTAAGGAGCCTCAGCAGACAGGGTAGATGCCTTTAACCCCTATGATGGTTTTGCCACTACTTTCTCTTGATTCCAAGAGTCCCTGTTGTTACTCTCCAACTAGACAACATGTGTACACACCTTTGTCTTGTGGGTCAAGGACAAGGCAACTGGTAGCAAAACTAGAGTGCCTGGCCATCTAGTCTGCCAGGGACTGGAGGATTTCACTGAACATAGACATTCAGCAATAAATGTGGGAAGTGTCTGGACAAACTGGGTAAACTTATCACGTTAACTGGTAGTGTCCCTTAAAAGCAGACCCTTAGGAGGGGACCGTGGATGACTGCAAAGACTCTGTTTGCAGGAGGAGAATGATGCTATAGCTTCACAAAACTGAAGACTCTCATAACTTGCAGTAGAATGGAGCAGGTAAAATTAAGGGGAAAGTCCATTCCCATTTGTGTTAAATGGCAATAGCTATGCAACTGGCAGCCTTTGATTACCTGCCATAAACCACACAGAAAGAGAATGGCAGGCTTCACCTAGCCAACTACCAAAGCCATTGAGATATCCTGGTAGTGACAGAGATCCCTATACTAGCAGAGGAGATAGGCTGCTAAAAATCAGGGGCAGGCTTTTATTGTAACAGTGCAAAGTCATAGAGGAGGCTGGACCACCAGTCACAAGTCCCACACTGCTAACTGAGGCTGGGACCACGAACCCAGAGTGGATTACCTGCATAGATGTGCCTGAGAACTCTGTACATCAACATAGTGCTGATCCTAATCCTGATCCTTAAGACAAAGATATGGTGTATTAGTTACTTTTTTGCTCGTTGCTGGAAAAAATACCCAACACTCAAAATGAAGGAAGGAAAGGGTTTTTTAGCTCACAGTTTGTGGAGGTTTCAGTCCATATTCGGCTGGCCCAAGGCTGAGTGGAACAGGTCAGAGAGCATCCAATTCATGGTGGCGGAACAGCAACAAAATGCCAGCAGAGGCAGCCAGTCAATGAGGGCAGCAAAGCAACAGCAACAGCTAGAGCTCCAGTCTGTCTCTCTGTCTCTCTTTTTATTACATTCAGGTTCTCCGCCTTAGCTCCCACTCTAGGCTACACCCATAATCCCAGAAGTACTTCCACCCATAATCCCATCAGTACTAAAACCTATAATCCCAGGGATCATGGATCAAGTCTCAAACTCTAGCAGTCCCCGCCCAATGACTCCATGAGGCTTTGGGGGGACAACTAGACATAAACCATAACATATGGCCACTGCACAAGGGCAAGGAGAACACCAAGATTATTAAAGAGAAGCTGAGATACAAAAATCCAAGTGATACCAAGATCTGTGTCACTTTGAGGTCAGTCCTGTCCCAAGTTCATGTCATATCTCTAGCTCAGTAGGTCCATGACTGATCTTGGCTGTTTCCAAGTTTTTAGTGTGTGTGTGTGTGTGTGTGTGTGAGAGAGAGAGAGAGAGGGAGAGAGAGAGAGAGAGAGAGAGAGAGAGAGAGAGAGAGGGAGAGAGGGAGAGTTGTTCTGTGGGGTTGTAATGGTAGACATCATGTTAATTGTTACAGTCAGAGTCAGATTCTCTCCACTGTGGTCTGAATGTTTATGCTCCTTAAAGTTCGTATTCTGAAATCAAGCTGGTAAGATTAAAGAATAAGGGGATGAGGATTTGGGAAGTGATTAGGGATGAGGTTAATATGCTCAGAAAACTATGGTGTTTGTCTATAGCACCCAAGCTGATTAAGTTAGCCCACTTCCAGGCATAAAGGTAAATTATAACCATAGTGTATTCTGAATAGAACCAGAGAGATTATTGCTGCCTTAAAAGACTTACAGAGTACAGGGATGGTGAACTTCATCACAGCCGCCACTTATTCACTGGTCTAGCTGCTCAGAGGATCATATGAATTATTATAGGTGATAATGGAGCTTGATCAAGCTGTGATTCCAGATGTAATTGTCAAATGTTGTATCTTTACTGGGCTAGCTTCTGATATACGTATGCAAGCCAAAAATGTCTTATTGTTGCACTGTGGCCTCAGAAAAGGAAAACTGAAAAACTGCAGCAACAGTAGTATCTTCACATTGGTAACAGTTCTTGCCATGATTTGATCATAAATCAGATGTAGCTGGAGATAAAGATATGCTGGGGCTTTTGGCCATAGGGAAGGCAGAGCTGGGTAGAACTGCCACATCCTATTAGGGAAATGCCTAGAAAGAATGGTGCTGCATTCTCTGGTTGGAAAGCTTTGGCCAGCATCACTAGGGCCCAAGGCATGTCTAATTCAGCAGAACTGCTTTGGAGCATGGAGGTGCACCAAAGGTTCCAAATGGGGCATTCATTGGTCACACTCTGTCCTGGTTCTGAAAAGCAGTATAAGCACAAAGTCCCAGCTGGATGGAGTCATGTTAGAATGGTATATGATTAGAGGAGAGAATAGTTGAATGCTACCTAATAGCTATTGTCCATAGACCAGTCACTGTGGCCCTGACTGTTTCTTATCTTCCTTATTCTGCTATTATCTTTTATTAGAGTTGGGGTGATTATAAGAAGCCATAACCTTGATGGATTAGAGATAGGGCAGAGCTAACTATTTTGGGGATGTATAGTTCTGCTGGATATGCTGGCACTTCCTTGGTAGGTTCTGAGGTCCCCACACTCATTTTTACATGTGCCAATAACTCTTGCATTTCCTAGCCTAAACCATCCTCCTCCAACTTCCCAAACAGTGGTACAGTCCTGGTGCATGACTTTCTATTCTGTCTGTCAGAGATTCCTGCTCACTAGCTCTAACTAGCTTCTTCACCTTTTGCCTCTTTCTTCCCTTTTTTAGAGCTGAGTCTTAGAAATTGAGCTTTTGTGTTGCTTGATGGCATACATCTTAAGGGGCTGGAACAGTGAACCTCTGTTTCCCCACTACTTTCTCCTGATTGAGGGATTACACACAGCATCTCACTTTCTGAGTCTCCAACCTCCATGTCACTAAGATGAACTCTTTCTGCTGGCATCCTTCCTAGGTCCTGTTTGCACAGCCAGTGGGCTGCTGTGTGAGCGCCCTGTCAAAGTGGCCTGAGAGGGGAACTTACACTTGAGTATGATGTGAGCCCAGAGTCCCAGCGCTGTGGGAGGAGAAGCAAGAAGACTGCAAGATCAATTTCCATCTGGGTAATTTCATGACTCAGTGTGATCCTGCCTCCAAATAAAAAGTAAACAAGCCCGAGGTCATATGAAAGCCACAGATTTAGTCCCCAGTAATACAAAGGAAAAAGAAAAAAGAAGAGAACTTCTGCAAGGTCAGCCTTCAGCAGGTAGAAGTGTGCAATCCAGAGTGGCAGTCATACCTGAATCTCTACGGACAGCTCCATGACTATGGCCACATACAGCATGACCTACTGGGCTGGGGCCTTGATAAGAAAAGTTTATTTAGCTATAGTCTTGAGGTTTGAGTGATGGTTGTGGTATCTGCTCTGAGGAGGATGCAGTGGTGGATAGCCTCGCGGCAGGACCAGAAGCCAGAGGGAGCTTATGTCAAATAGAAAGAGAAAGGGGATGACAAAGTTTGCTGTTTTTATACCAACTCTCTTGGAAGACTCAACTTAAGGTCCCATAAGAATGAACTCAGTCTTCCAAGGATGGTATCCCTATGACCTAGGAATGTCCCATCAGGCCCAGCCTCTTAAAGTTTTGCCACCTCCCAACGTCATTATACTGATGACTCTGCTCCCCCCACATGAACCCCCAGGGGAGAACTTAGACTAAATCCAAATGCAGTGGGAGGTGGGTGGGGTGGGTGGTGGTGGGGTTGGGAGGGATGGGGCGACTGGAGGTGTAGTGGGGACCTGGCCATCCTCACCAGCATAGCTTCCCCACATAGGCAATCTTCCTTCTCATCAGCAGGGCTACAGGGGCTCTGAGCTGCCACCTCCGTCTCAGCTCTTCCTGACATGCCTCTTCCCTCTTTTCACAGGTGTCTCAACTGTAGCTCAAACTGCTCATGCTGCCTCTGCCTGGTCACCTCTTTATCCATAGGGCATTTCTCCAAGGCATCTCTTGCCCTTGGATTTCTGAAGCACCAAAAACAGACACAGTATGATGGTTGACTTTGTGAAGATTGAATCTGGACCTGTATCTCTCACCATATCTTGAACTAAAATCAAAATGAATCAAAGATCTAAATGTTAAAACAGAAACAGGTTGCTGGAAGATAAAACAGGCAAAACTCTTGAGAACACGGCATCAGTAAGGTCTTCCCAAAATGAGCTCCAATTGTACAAATAATGACAGTAATAATCAAACAGTGGGACTGAATCAAATTGTGTTCAATGTAGGAGCCATACAGAACTAGAAGAATGTCTGTGTTCTAGAGGAGTTTCTCCTCTATTCAGTGAGGAAAGGTGATAACAGAACTGTTACAGTGTGTGGATGACAGAGTCACCTCGGGTCAGCTCTTATAGTGTCAGCTCTATGTGCAGTAGAAGCTTGGGGAGGAGGAATGAAAAAAAGACTGGCACTGAGTGGGGCGACTTGATGCTGTGTGTTACATGTGTCCCAAATACATATGCTAAACCCTACTTTAGTGTCTCAGAATTTGGCAATATTTAGAGATAAAGACTTTAGGTGAGTAAGATAAAATCATTAGTATGGCGCTAATTCAGTATATCTGGTGCTCTTATAAAAATAGGTTAGGAGATAGACACTCATAAAGAGGCAACTCTGTAAATATATTCATGGTGAGAGGAAGACAGCCACGTGCAGGCCTTGGAAGGAACCAGCCCTGGACCGTTAATCTCAGATTTACAGCCTCCAGAACTGAAAAAAAAAAAAAAAAAAAAAAAAAAGTGCTATTGAAGCCCTCCAGTCTGTGGTACCTTGGTAGGGCAGAGCCAGCAGACTGAACACTTGAGCTGGATGCAAAAACTGGGCAGCCCTTTGAGTGGCCAGTGGGAAGCACACCCCCTAGAAGCAGGGCTAGATTCTCAGTTCCAGGCCATGAGGAAAGCAGCCTGAGAATCCAAGTTTCTGTTTCTCCTTCCCTTTCTTCATATCATGGAGACCTCACTAAAGCGGTTGTTAGAATCTGCTTCTAGCTGTCTGTGTGACTACAGGTGCTAACAGATCCTTTATTTCTCTTATCAATTCTTGATGGTATGTCAGTAAAAAGAAACACAATGAAGCAGCCAAACTGGTGAAGGTCAAATTGTGAGCTCTGTTTGATTCCTCTTCTGAGCACACTTTGTTTCCTATAGAGAAAAAGAGAAGTGTTTCCCCCTCCTCAAATCTGGGCTCTTAAATAGAAGGAGACCCTGGTTCTCTGTGCTTTACATTCTCAGAGAAGAAAAAATTGTATCACACAACATTTGTGAGGCTTAGTCATTAGAATCATCGGGTGAGATTAGCTGCCACTTAATTTTGTATTAGCAAATGAAAATCATTTATCTCATAAGCAAAAACTGTTAATTGTGTAAGTCAGATTTCAAATATATATCATTAAGGAGCCATATCTAATGTGGGGTGAGGAGGGAACAAGATTAACAGGTGGGAACCATCCTTGGAGGGCACAGGGTCCCTCCATTTCTTGCTCCAAGACCCACCAGCAGTTGTCACAGTCATCCTTGTTCAGGTTCCCTGGGAGGAGGATGATGCCCAGCTTAGCTGCCAGGAGTGTTGTCTGCCCTGCTGTGGCCTAGGAGATCTTTGTGGACTGACTGAAAATCTCCAGCTTCATTCTGTACTTTCAAGATGATGGAATGGAATTAGAAGAGTGATTTTTAGACAGTAAAATTCCATGAAGAGTCAGAATTTCTTAGTAGAGTCTGAGGAGAGAAGGGGTATTGAGAGAATGGCCCACATTATTTTGACAAGCTTCTGTATCAAGTCACCTTGACTGCCATAGCAAAGTGTCATGGATGGCTTAAAGAACAAAAATGTTTCATATCATAGTTCTGGAGGGCTAGAAATCCAAGACCAACACATAAGTTAGGTGGGTTTATCTAAGGCCTCTCTCCTTTGCTTGTGGATGGCCACCTTCAGATTGTATCCTCACAGGATCTCCCTTTGTGTGTCTGTGTTCTAGCATTTTCATATGAGGTTACTATGGATGTGGGATAAGGCCTACCTCACAGTCATTATCTATTTAAGTACAGTCATTTTAAGAACTGAAGGTTATGGCTTCAACAGACCAATCTTAGAAGCAACAATTCAGCTCATAATATCAATTCTTCTGCCTTTCATTTAAAAAAGAAATTGTAGGTCTGGCCAGATAATTCAATGTATTAAAGGACCTGCTTAGGCTGATGCAGGCACTGGAGTCCAATCTCCAGCTTACCATGCTGGTGCTGCTCCCCAGGGTATACTATACCTGTGATCCCAGTGCTTGGGAGGCTGAAAATAGGACAGTTACTACAAGTCTGATCTGTGCAATGAGATCCTATAGACCCTGTACTAATTACATTAAAAAAAATAAACTAAAAGAACTTGTTTGGGCTTATCAGTTTTTACATTTTGAGGTTTGGGTGAAATCATGTTTGGAAAAAAGAGTTGATTGGTCACAAACATTTGAAAACCTTGGAGATGAAATGATTGCTGTGGTTTTACAGCTGCTGAGAATGGAGTCCTATCCTAACAGAGATCAGCATCAAGTAGGCCCTTGCATTTCCAGCAGCGAAAGCTGCAGCTGTGTCTGCACCATGGTGGTCCTCAGTGGTACATAAAGACATCAGGGTCGCACTGCCCAGTGAAGTGCTGAGGACATTAGCAGCTGGTCTGCCTGCATGATTCTTTCCTGGTACCACAGTAGAGGCTGGAGTGAGAGGAAGACTATTTAGGCTTTGCCCTGTGTATCCAAAGAAGGAATTTATCTCTATCTGACATAACATTTTGGCTCTTTGTGGCTCTTACAAAATGGCTTCCTGAATTTTGAAGGATAATTCAGGAAAAGCATGGATTTAAGAAGGGCTGCACATTTTGCTTCAGTTTTCTGGGTGGCTGAGACCCATGTGGGCTGTGCTTCTAGGACATCCTGAGCCACAGCAGAAACAAGAGCTGGTCATGGACGTTAAAGGAAGGTGTCTGATAAGCACGGTTATGGAGGACATGGGTCATGATCCTTTTAAAGGCTGGCTCTCCTGTTGTGGCTTCCCATCAAAATCTACAACAAAACATGTTGAACCCAGTCATAGTTTGAGATTTTTCAAGGGAAACAGTACAATACAGGACACATTTTATAAAATTAAGGTTCTAAGTCATGCAGAGAAATGGAGGGGAGGGTCAAGTCCTAAGCACATAGAAGGCAAATACTTGTCTTAGTTACCCTTCTCTCATTGCTGAGACAAAACCTGACACTCAAAATGCGGGAAGGAAAGGTTTATTTAGCTCACAGTTACTGGAGGTTTCAGTCCACATTCAGGTGGCTCCAAAGCAGAAGGGCACATGGCAGAGGGCGACCTTCCATGGCGGTGAGCAGACAGCAAGAGCTCTGGGAGAGCTAGCAGCTGCTCAAGCAGCTAAGTTCTCTTCTTACCTTGCACTGAAATCCAGATCACCTGCCCCAGGGGAGAAGCAGTACCCATTTCCACAAAAATTAGTTACAAATTCCAGAAGCTGCCCTGCCCCAGGACTGCATGAGGCTTTGAGGGGACACCTATTCACAAACCATAACAATACTTTGATAATCTTCTGGAAGGAGGACATGGTTGGAGACTGAGGGGAGAGGGAAAGTGGATTGTGAACAAACGTGGCCCCTGGCATAAGCCGGTATGTTTCCTTCAGGCTGTTTCCTGGAGGATTAGTGCCCCTTTCCTGGGAGGCTGAGTCCAGGGCCATTGTCTAAGGTATTGTGGCACTGCAGGCAGCCACTATCATTTTCTCAGCCTGCCCATTTTTTGTGACATTCCCTCTTTTTGCCACATTTCTAGCTGTCAACTGACATGAACTGACATTGTGGTCCATTTGTCCCTTTAATAACTGCTACCTTTGAATTTTGTTTTAGTTGCCTTTTTCCTCAGTCAAGATGTGAGTCCTGAGAAGCACCTCCCCCCATTCACAATCTGCTTCTTGCTTTTGGACGGGTGGCACAACTGTGTCCATCTGATTCTGGTCCCCCTATGGTCTCTGTTACTCTTGGTCTTCTGCACAGTAGGGGAGGAAATGGCTGAAACACTCTCTTTGGCTATTCATAGACCAGCAAAGCTAGTGCTTTTCAGAAGGAAGTGCTTCTGGAGGAAGATAGCGAAGTGATGTCGTATTTCACAGGCCTGTATAGCTCTCCCATCCGTTGAGTCGCCAGCCCCACTGTGTCCCTGGCGGACAACAAGCTGTGTAAAAAACCCACCCATCCATTATCATCCATTATCGGATGGAAGCCTTCCAGCCCCCTAGTGAGAAATGGGTGAAAGCTAATGTCCACATGGGTAAAAAATTATTGACTATGAACAGAGGAAATGTTTTTTTTTTTTCTCTCCTTCCCCTGTGATTGGAATAACTAATTAGATCAACATGAAATTAAATGATTCCAAGACTGAAACTCTTGGGGAAGAATCTCTTGAAGTCCGTTTTTCATCACTGAGCTGAGACTAAATTATGCTGTCAAAATGCCATATTATTTCAAATTAGCCAAATTAATCTAACTCAGTCCTTGGCTATATTAATCATCTGTTTTAGAATTTTATTAGAGAAATAACATGACTTTCTCAGTTTACTGAGCATAGATGAACTTTACTGCAGGTGGCTTTTCTTCTGTTCAAGACTGGTATTTTAAAATCCAGGCAGTAATAGGATTCCCTCAAACATACTCACATTAAATTTAAGTCCTTTATTTTGTTTGCATTTGAAAATATCTAACTTTCTGCAATTAAGGTGCCAAGGAATAACTGATAAGTTTTTCACTTTTTCTTAAACACTCAAGTGTGCTGACTGATTGCCTCACATACAATCCACTTTTATGCTAGTTCTCTTCTCCATGCCAGAATTCACAAGTGTGTGCCTAAGAAGAGACTCCTGCTGCACCCATCTATGGGCTAAAGTGCTGCTCTTCCAGCCTCCACCAGTGCTCCTGGCTGTGTGACAGGTAAGGAGGCAGTGTAACCCCTGTTGGGGTCTTTCCAAAGAAAGACAGTAATGGCGGTGAAGAGAGCAGGCATCGTGCTCAGCCTTTTCGCCTTTTTGTTAAGTAACTTTCATCAGTATTACCACCCCCCATCACACAAATGTGTGACATTTGTTTGTTTTAGTTTTGGAGATTAGATCTTGCGATGTGACCCAGGCTGACCTCAAGCTACTGAGCTCAAATGAGCTCCCTGTCTCGGCCTACTTCTGCTGGATGACATGGTTGTGCCATTGTATTCAGCTGTCACCATCTTATGGATTAGAAAAGCAAGATGTGATAGTCACCTTTCCTCACTGTGACAAGATGCCAGAGATAATCAGTGGTGGAGGAAAGATTTATTTTGGCTCACAGTTTTAGGAGTTTCAGTACATACTTTCTGGGCCCTGTCACTCTGGGCTAGTAGAAACAACATGCATCATGTAGGAGAACATGGTGGAGATCTGTTCACTACCTATGGCAGGTGCAAAAGAGAGAGAGGAAGAAAGGGACAGGGCTGGAATCCTACGGGGTCCCAGGTCTACCAACAACTAGTAACACTAAACGTTTACCAGGTGGACTTGGAGAGACTTTTAGATCTAAAGCATAATGTAAGAGAGAATAAATGCTCAAGTTTAAAGAGATGTCATCATGATTGAACAGTGAGCTAATGTCATATAGGGAGGTACTAAACACTATTGGCTTTCAAAGCACCAAATTTCTAAGTGACCAGGTGAAACAAGCCCATTGCAATTGCCACCCTTGTGCATAGGATGCCACGTACTTAACATTGGCTGTAGGTCAATTTAGACTCCCAGAAGCTCCTGTGCTAGAAACTTAATCCAGAAATTCACATGTTTGTTTCAGGAGTGATGCTTTGAGAAATAATTAGAGCTATACGAGGTCACAGGGCTGACAATGGGCATAGTGGCTTTGAAAGAGGAGGAAGAGAGACCTGGGCACAGTGCTGTCTGCTCCTGTCACGTGCTGCCGCCTGCTGTGTTATCACGCAGCAGCAAAGTCCTTGCCGGTGGCAGTGCCTTGATACTGAATTTCCCAGCATCCAGAGATAGGGGAAATGAATTTCTTTTCTTCATAAATTAGCCTGTGTTATTCTGCTAAAGCAGCAGTAAATGAACTAAGATAGTATCTGTACGGAAAGTCTGTGACAGAAACTTCAGGAACATCAGCTATGTTTGTGCACATCTATCTGGATTACCGGCACAGGCTCAGACAGAAGCTAAGAACAGTGGCTCCAGGATGCGAATGGGACACCAGAACCTCTTGTCATAGTCTGGCTATTAACTAGAATAAATTTATTTTCTTTTTTTTTTTTATTTTTTTAGGGAAGGGTCTACAGGGTGTTCAGGGTCTGACTACTAGATCGGACTCATAGTGATCCACCTGTTTACAGCCTCCCAAGAGCTGGGATTACAGGTGAGAGCCGTCATGCCCAGTTGCAATTGCCATCTCAGCACACCTAGGGGGTGGCATGGCAGGCCGAAGGATTGAACCCCGGACCCCTGTGCCTGCTTGCAGGTGCTTTAATCTACTGAGCCATTTTGCTGACCGTAGAATAAGTTTCTAAGAGCTCAGGTCATGTGCAATCTGCAAAGCCTCATGATTCCAGTTATATAGGTCTTTCAGAGCATGTGGAAAATGTACATTTTCTTTATTGTCACTTCGCCCAGCTAAGTTCATATGACTCCAGCAATAAGATCTGTGGCTACTTATATTATCACGACTGTTAGTGATGCTGATGAGGATATAATAGTTGGAATTCAGTTTACACTTTCAGGAAGGGGCCCAGTGTTTATTATTGCTCATCTTTGCCCTTTGAGATTCTGGCTGAAATCAGCAAAGAAGTGGAAAAGTGCGAAAGGTTGTACTTGTGGTATTTCTGGCTTGACTGGATACAGGAAGTACAGCTATCTTAGGGGAAAACAAGTTTACATATTTTTCTGGATATGTATCTATGTATCTGCCTTGGAGTTAGGAGGCTTGGTGTTTACTGAAAAGTTTAAATCTCAGCTTCAAATTACTAACCTCACAGATTTTGAAAAACTTAGCTCAGCTACCACCCAGAAAGTTCTTGCAACATTTCAAGAAAAAAAAAAAAAAGTAGCTTGCAGTTTAGTCTCTAGAGGCAGAGGACATAAAGAAGGTATTTCTGGGAGGCTCTGGGCTGGAACATCACCTTTGCAAAGTCTTGCTGAGAAGCAAACTTTCTATTTTTTTTTTTTTCAGTGGGGTCAATATTTGTCTGGGCAATAACTAGATTATTCTGCAAATATTATGAAGTATTTTAGGATTTTGTTTAGCTTATTTTAGAGAGAAAGTACCTTTTTAGGACTCACTGGCAGGTGGAATTTCAAATGCTCATAAATGGAATTATCTTAAGAAAGTAATGTCCTGCTCTACTCTTAGTTTTATTTTCACAACTGACCTTTTTATTCTACCCAGTTCAAAAATTCTATATGCCTCCCTGGATGATTTCTCTAGTCATTCGTGTATTTGGCCTGAACTTAACGGATGAGTGACTCTTTGTACCATGTATTGTGTTCTTATCTCAGTCATGTTTCATGTATGTTTTTTGACAAAGAATTGTCGGCAAGGTGTGGCCTTGACATTCAGTTCCTGCTTTCTTTTATAGCTTTCTCTTTTGTAGGCCAGAAAGAACATTTCTAGGATGTACAGAAAATAAATGCTTCTCAAAGAAATTATACTACATTATATTTGGTGGGATAATGCTTTGTTACAATTAGTATATGAACAATATTTTGAGAAGAAAGTCATATTTTTTATAAAAAAACTTTATTTATTTATGTTTAAAATTTTTTTGTGTTTTTTTTTTCTTGTTTCAGAACTTTTATTTGTTTGTTTATTTATTTTCATGGCCGGCTCAGCCTGCCCTGAGGGCAGGACTGGTGCAGCATGTGGTGCCGGGGATCAATCGGCGGTCCCTGCAGCCACCTGCAGGTGCTTTAGACCACTGAGCCATCCTGCCAGACCCCAAGAAAGTCATATTAATAAGCTGGGAGATCTTTAAAACACTAGATTGTTCACTGAGACCATGCAAATGATGCCAAGATGGGCCATAATACTGCGAATGCACAGATGTGTGTGTTTAGATATGTTTTTGTTGAAAGACATTGGTATTATTATAAATTTTGTTACTACATAATTATTAAGTAAAGTATGACATTTATGAGGCATTACTGAAGTTGGCTTACACTTTTCACAGTCAAGCACAATTTTATTTGACTTTATTTTGCCTATTTTAGCAGCACAGTGGTTTCATAAATCTCATGCCTATATGTGGCACTGATTTTACAAGCTGTTAGTGAAAGGAAACATAATGATTCTTCAGATATGCCTTTGAAGAGCTAACTAACAGTGAGGTAGGGCACACCATGTACTCTTAGAGGAAAAGAAACTGAGATAAGAGGGTCACAAGTTGTAGCTCATGCTAGAAACCTTAGTGACTTAGCAAGTTCTTCTCAAAGCACAACTCAACAACAGCAGCAAGGAGAAAGGGCCAGGGATGTAGCCCTCTGTAAAGACCCTGGGCTCAATCCCTAGTATCACACACACACACACACACACACACACACGCGCACACACACACACACACACACACACACACACACACACACACCTAGTATACACTTGGCCAAGATTCTAGAGTTATCTTTTCAAAAGTATGTATGTATGTATGTATGTATGTATGTATGTATGTATTTTGTACAGGGTCTCTCTATGCAGTTTTGTAGTGATCCTCCTTTCTCAGCCTCCCCAGTTCTGGGATTATAGTTGTGTACCACCACTCTCAGTTTTGTTGACTGGCATGGCACACCTGGGGTTCCAGGGCCAGCACAACATGAAGGCCTAGGGATCAAACCCAGATCCTTTTTTTTTTTGGCCAGGCAAGTGCTTAAAATGCTGAACTATCCCTCTATCCCTCTGCCTCCTCTTATGTGATCTTTGTTTCCATAACAATATATCTACAATCTAGGATGGTTTTTCTGTTACACACACACATACACATATTCTGATACAATCAAGCATATAAAATTTTGACCAGAGGCTGACTTGTGTTGGCATGCTTGCCTCCTATATCTCATATATAATCTTATTTGGAGTTATAATTTTTATAGAGAAATTAACTTAAATTGCAGTCATTTTGGTGGTGCTTCATAAAGTATGACTGATATTCTTATATCAAAGGGAAAGTTGGATATAGATACATCTATGGAGGGAAAATAAAGCAAACAGTGACTAGGAGAAGGGAGCTGCCCACAAGTTATAGAGAAGCATGGAAGAGGTCCTTCTTTCACAGGTTATAAGGAATGACCCCCTCAAACCTTGGTCTCCAACTTCCAACCTGCAGAACTGTGTACAGTGTATTTTAGCTGGCCCAGCCACTCAGTCCGTGATATTTTATAATGGCAGCCTCAGCTGACTGGCATAGGCTGTGATGCAGAGAAGTCAATGAAGGGAAGATGAATTCCAGTAGTTACAGAAGCAGAAACAAGAATCTCCAGTCACACAGTCCCTGTCATCATCAGAATTGGCCTGTGGCCAATGTTGGTTGGAGTTGACAGCAGGTAGGCAGTGTGAACAGCTGTAGGGCAACTTTGGCTGTGTTGGCTTTTTTGGTCCTTTTCTATTTTCTAAAACATTATAGACCTTCAGAATGTATCATCTTTTCAAATAGTTCACAGTTATTGTTGATTACAACCCATAATATGACAGAAATAGGTTCCAGGAATGGTTGCATTCCTCAGGCTGCAGGCAAATTTGGGGCCTGAGATTGTTTCTCTGAAGTAGACGGTATTAAACATGTGAGTTGTATCAAGTGATATGAATCATTCTATCCATGATATATAGTGATGAAACAGTTAAATAAAAAAATTTCTCTGGTCTGCTGTAATGAATTTCCCTTTGATGGCAAGTCTTTGTAGGGTACAATTGCAGCTACTGTGTAATTCAGTTAGGGGCAAAAGAATTCAAAGATATTTGAGGTGAGTGACTGACCACATATACTTTGAGACATAGCTAACACATTTTGGAACATCCTGTGCCCTCTGACTCCAGCTGAGGTTTTCTTGCTAATCAAATTCAATCCCTGTATTTTCTCTGATGAGGGTTTTTACCCCCTGAAGACTGTGTGAACAGCTCACATGGATGCCTTTCCTTGTGGGAGGAAGCCAGTGACTCAGGCCTCATTCATGCCACTTATTATCTCCAAACCTGCACCTGGATTTAAGCCTCCAAGTGATTCAGGAATTGATTTTGTGGGACAGGAAAAGTGCTCCCTTCTACATTTCTAGGTGATATCGTTAGTGTGAGAATTAAGTTCTTCTTTGTCTTTTTGAGACAGGGTCTCGCTATGCAGTTCAGGCTGGCCTTGAGTTCACTTTTGTAGCCCAGGCTGGTCTCAAACTCGCACCGATCCTCCTGCCTCAGCCTCCCGAGTGCTGGGATCACAGGCGTGCGCCACCACGCCTGGCTAGTGTGAGAATTAAGTTCTGAACTGAGGCAGATTTACAGGGAAAATATATGTGTACATGTGAACAACACACACTGAGACTCATTGGAGAAACCTGAAGACTGAAACTTACATATCATCCTGAGCTACTGAAAGGAAAAGGCGTTTGGACTTTCTTGTGGTTGGTGGAGGAAAATAATAGGAGAAAGGTAAAGATATATGATGAATAAAGTTAACCCTCTGAGAAGACAAGAGTTTCCAGGTGATAAAATTTTTCTGAGAGTACCTCCCTTCCAGGTACAGTTACATTCATACAGGAAATTTCCTTATTAATCTAAATTTCCTTCACAGAGGGGCAATTTATACTTAATTGTGGGCCCTTAAGAAAGGTAAAGTGCTTTATGTGTATTGGAAAATTTTCAATTTCTTTTAGCTCGAATCTATGTGCCTAAATACCATACTTTGGGGTGACACTCTGAACCACTCCTAGTGTACAATGACAGCACCTTGAGGAAAGATCAGTGTACCAAAGGATTTGTAAGACTTTGTTATCTAATATGAGCAAAAAAAAAAAAAAATCTAGAAAACACATTCAAGAATAGGACTCAGTGATGCTTGCCAAGAGGCAATAAGACTAATTTTAGACAGGATTTAATTGAATAATATGGGCAACTTTTCCAGAAGGTGTAAAGTCATAGTGGCAGCCTGAATAGATGAAAATGATTGTAAGGATTTTCTTCATAAGTACTGAAATCCTGAGCTCTATAAAGTACCACACTAAAATAAATTTCAGCTGCCAGAAAGTTATTCATTTAATATAAAACCAAAGTGTTTTAGCATATAAATGTTGCAGTTGGCTATCACATATAATTTGCCCACAGACTCTCATTATATCCTATAAACCTGCAAGAAGACATTTATTTTGTTAATAAATATATTGAGAGTTTCCACATGTTTAAAAGAGCTTTGGAGGCTCTTTTGATGGCCCTGGGAGTAGGGTATAGTATATGGGTACTTCTGTTGACATGGATGCCTCACTTTATTGGGTGTGACGGGACGCCCAAGAGTGAAGAATACATTTACAAGTACTGCCACAGGTATAGAAGGCAATGCCTTGTCACAGGTAGTAGGATCAAGATTTGTGAGAATGGTTTTATCTTAGTGATATCTATACTGGTTACTTAATTTCAGAGGAACAGCTCACCAAGTCACACTTAACTGGCAAAGAAGAAGATTCCCTCTTAATGGCATTCTCTTTCACCCAGGTCTGTGACCTGAATTAAGTCATAGTCCTTGGGCCACAGATATCAAAAACAAATACAAATAAGGAAGAATTTGAAATAATATCACTCATGCTTCTAGAGAAGGTTCTTCTCACTTGCCTTCAACAGAATAACTCTGCCCTGTGAAAGGGTAATCAGAAAAGCCTTAAGACACAGCTTCTTAGTTCATACTAATTCACAAGAACCCTGATCTCTAGAAAACAGATTCATGGTGATCAGGCACTAAGTGGATTTTGAAATTGTGCTCACCTTGCCAAGGACTCATTACAAGTGAATTTTGAGAAGGCAGACTTAGCCATTCCTGTAATACCCTGTGACCTACACAGGAAGTACTTTTACAGCAAGGCAGTGAATCAATGCTTTCATCAAGAAAATTTGTTTTTTAAAAAGGGCATGTAGCCAGACATGCTGCAGTGATGCACAGCACTACACCAGCCAATGTGAACTAGCCATCAGTTCGGAAGAAAGAAAATGAAAAATTAGTTGCCACAATTTTTTTCCTTCTTTGGTTTGAACAGTATTCATGGAGATTAACTTGAATTACAAAGTCTCTCTCGGTTTTTATTTGTTTTTCTTTTCTCTCATGCTTGTAAAGGCGAGGATGACAAAAATCTAAAATGCTGAAATTTTTCTTAAGACTCAGTTGCTTGGAACAGAAAGCCAACAACTTAAAGAAGGTTCATGAGGGCCAATGAGATAGCTCAGCGGAGTAAGTGCCTACTTAGGCAAGCACAAGGACCAGGGTTCCATCCCTGGCACCACATGCTGCACAGGCACTGCCCTCGAGCACACTGAGCTGGCTACTGAGTCTGGGAATGATGTGCACATCTCCAATCCCAGCTCTGGGGAGGCTGAAAACAGGAGGATCACTATGAGTCTGAGCTGGATAGTGAGACCCTATACCAATTACATAAAAAAAAAGAATGTGCTAAGTAATGTCCCTGGGTTTAGACAAAATCCTAAATGGTAAAAGAGAAGGGAGTAAGAGAGGTTATATTAAGTTTTTTCTTTTTAATTTATATATAGCAAAAGAAGGAATAAATTGGCATGCCCTACGGTTTTGAAATATAGTCATACAGCTCAGAAATACTAAGCCTGAAATGAAGCTCAAGGTTTGGAATATCCATGTAAAAAGAATTCCCACATCTAATTGTGTACCTAAATGATTCAGAGAACATCAAGAGGGTTTGGTTTTGTTTTGAAAGTGTCAAAACATATACAAAGAAGGTTCAAGAAAGTGTATAAGATTTTTTAGTTTGTAATTTTTTTTTTCTGTACTAGAGACCAAGCCTGGGGTCTCACACAAGTAAGATAAATTTTCTACCACTGGGCTACAGTTTCAGCCAAGATTATTTTAAGTTTTATTGAGTATGAAATGACTTGAGAAAATGCTAGTATTCAGATAGTAAAAACATTCATGTTCCCTTTGTTTCTCATCCTCCTCCCAAATTAGCATCTATCACCCAGTCGAAGTTCCCTTTCCCAGCCGTAAGTCTGCAGTAGAGTATCTCCTAGTACGCTTCAGCCTCCCTGCAGCTCTCTACATGAGAGCTCCTTTCACTTTCCCTGGCCAGCTTGAGCCTGTTTCACCCATCCTGTATGTCTGCCCAAGTCCAGGGGCTGTGGAAACCAACAGAGATGAAATTCCAATCCTTCTTGCTCTTAACCATGACACTTAATTTCTCTACTTAGTCTTTTTTCATGTGAGACAGCGATTATCCTCCTCCCAACCATTACAAGTAGATGAAGTAACGAAAAGTATATAATTCATGTGTGAAATGCTGCCTGGGAGCAGATGTGCCTTCTTTTCTTTTCTCTATGCACATGAATATCTTATCTTTATTCATAGGTGCAGTTCTGATAAGTAGAGACACACCTTTCTTGCTATCTCTTGCCTATCAATATAGGGGACACTGTTTTCTTCCTTGAATTACTAAAACTCTATTACTATATGTTGCAGCACTTGATACCCATGAATCATGTACTTTATAATGTCATTAATTTTATAAAGTCCTTAAGAACTTAAATATGTTTTAACCTATATTTTTGGCTTATCTTTTGGTGTGTAACGAAACAAATAATTTAATAAATTGCCTATATAAGATCTCCATTTAAAAGCCAATAGATGAGCTGGGGAGACAGCTCAGTAGAATAAGCATTTGCCTGGCAAGTGCAAGGGCCTGAGTTCAATCCCTGGTTCTGTACTTTGTAAAACATTTGGGCAACACAATTTATTTTAAAATAAAATAAAACTATGTGTTCATCTAGGTGTGGTGTGCATGCTTGTGATCTTAGCACTCAGGAGTCTGATGCAGGAGAATCACTGTGAGTTCAAGCCCAACCTGAGTTACAAAGCAAGTTCAAGGTAATCCTGAAATGGATAGCGAGACTGATTCTCAAAAAAAAAAAAAAAAAAATGATGTGTTCATGTAAAAATTTCCATACAAAGCTCAAAGCAGCTTTACTGATCATATTCAAAACATTAAAAATTTCAAATGCCTATCGATTGATGGTTGGATAAATAAAATATGACAGAACTATGTAGTAGGACATTATTTAGCAATGAGGTAGTTATACATGCAATAGCATTGATGAAACTAGAAAATATATTACGTGAAAGAAGTTAGTCAAAAAAGATCACATGGTATTTGATTCCATTTATGTGAAATATCTAAGAAAACATCCAAGCCAACAGAGGATGGTTTGGTTGCTGGGGCGGGAAGCGGGCACAAAGAAGAGTGTATGGCAGTGGGCAGTAGAATTCTTTTGTGATTCTCAAATTGGTTTGTGGCCATGGATTCACAACTTTGTAAATTTACTAAAAATTCATTGAATTGTTCAATTAAAATGGCTGAATTATATGGTGTGTAAATTAGACTGCCATAAAACTCTTAATAATTGGACTTCCAGGTTATAACAGTTTTATTTATTGAAATAATACAATAAAACATAGCTTCTTTTAAATAATATTTCAACAAAAACATGCTCAAAAGACTATAATGTAGAATCTTTCTAATTATTATGCTTGACAGTAGTTGTTTGGGCTCATGTAATAAAATATACAGATTTTTTTTTATGTACACTATGGAAATAGGAATACATTTTTAGAGAAAAGTCCCATAATATTTTAAAAACACATGTTGTAGAGCTCTTAAATTCCCAATAATTAGGTTAGAAAGGATTATTTTTATAAGACTTTATTAGATCTGATCTATTAGGTTGTTCATATAAATTGTCAGTACATTGCAGTCTTTTCCTGATTAATTATTCACCCTAGGGTCTATTAGCTAATATTTACCACTTACTGCCTAATTAAAATTGAACTCAAGCTACTATTAAATAGGGGTCATTCTCCAGTTCTTCTCAAGAGAAATATAGATTTGATTGTAGCAGAATTGGCAAGGAAGTCTTTTGTCAGAGGGTAGTTATTTAGAAATCAATAGGAAATTTAGGAATATGGGTGGCTTTCAACACTCAGAGTTCTGTCAATGATTTAAATTGAGCGTCAGATTCATTTAAGGTGGATGATGATATAAATCTGGAATGACCAAGACGTGTTACCAGCCCACACTTTCATAATTAAACTGTAGTAAGGGATAAGCATATGTGTAGCAGTCTCCACCGGATATGTGCCCAGCTTCTTGAAGCACAATAGGCCAAGAAGCAACCCTTTGTCCCAGCTTTCAGAGTTTGCCAGGCAAGGAACTCTACCTTGTGGAATTATGCACACATGCTTCTAGAGTGAGCTTGGAAATTTCTCAGAACGTGATCCCGTGCCCATCCCTTTGTTTCTCTAGGACATAGGAAAGGGATTTTTTTTTTTCATTTCCTAACACATCATATTGTATGTATTTACCAGGTACTGTGTGATAACCTAGTCTGTGTGTACAATGTACAATGTACAATGTACAATGTCCAAGCAGGGTAATTAAAATTTCCATATCCTTATCATTGGCTTACACTTTGGAATTTTGACCTCTCCTTTTTCAGCCCTTCATATAATGTATGACAGGCTGTTAAAGTCATAGTCTCTTGACTCTAGAATTTAAAACTTCTATTTATACTCCTGTATCCTGTTTTCAATCACCCCCTCTCTTCCCATCCTACTTTTCCTGGCCTCTTGTGTTTACTTTTTATTTTCTTCTTCTTTGAGATCAGGATTTTAGAATCATACTTGAATGAGAACATGTGATATTTACCTTTTTGTGAGAAGTTTTAAATATTCTTTCTTTTACAGTAATGTATAGACTTAGATGCAATTATGTCTAAACTTTGCTGTCTCTTTCATGCTTAAGTGCATGTAAATTTGATAATAAATTATTATTCTATAATAAAATTTCTCTGTTCCTCCCCATTTGGTGCAAAGAGGTCTATATTAGCAGAATTATTCTATTTCTACAACACTTTATACCAATGCTATAGAAATAATACTAAAATTTCATCCGGAGACCTTTAATGTTGTTCTGGTTATACATTGAGATTCCTTTTAAATGTGTGTTATCAGCTCACTTGAAGCAGCCCTTTTGATAGTTGCAGGTCTGGTTCCCACCCCTACTGTGGAGCAGGAACTTTTATAGCTCTGTTTTCTCCTGCTGATCACAGGGCAGTCTTGCAGGGCTTCATACCCTGTGCCCATATATAAAACAAAGCTTGTGAAGTAGGTGTGTTGAGGGAGCAATGAGGAGATTTCTAAACCGAGTATTTCCCTCCTCCCTTCCTGCAAGTTGATAAAAGCCAAGTCTTAATTTAAGTATTGATTTGTATTATTTCTTGCAACAACCACTCACTGAAAAGGAGTCTTAGAATTAAAAATAATGTACAATAATAAAAAGGATGTCACATATATAGGGTGACATGCACTGTTGAGAGAAAAGCACTAGGTCAAAGACAGAAGGACATCTAGGGAACTCAGTTAAAAAAATTTCTAGTGACAGTAACCAAGGAAAACCAAGACAATGTATTTGTTGTGATATGATGAGTGATATATTTCTTTTTGCTTATCAAAGTTGAATGTGAGAAAAATAAAATATTAGTATGGGTATTAGTTTTCTATGGTTGTTGTAATGAATTGCCACATATTTAGTAGCTTAAAACAATATGAATTTATTGTTTTATAATTGTAGGGAGCTTAGCACAGATTTCTTAAGTCTTGACTTAAGACTTGGGCTTAGCTTAAGTGGTCAACCAGAAAACATTTTTCTGCAGGTGGTAGAACAGAGTTCATTTTCTTCCTTTTCAGAGTATAAAGGTGCTCGCTCACATTCCTGGCCTTGGGGTTCCTTCCTCTATCTTTGAAGCCAGTGACAGTGGATAGATTTCTCACCTTACATAACTTTGATCTCACCTAATTCCTTTACTTACCTTTCAGGATCCTTACAAGTACATTTTACTGTCAATCTCAGGTAATGAATTGTCTCAGCAATTCTCTTATCGATGGAATAAAATACCCGATACCCAAAATTAAAGAAGGAAAGGTTTATTTAGCTCACAGTTAGTAGAGGTTTCAGTCCATACTCAGCTGGCTCCACAGCAGGATGGCACATCGCAGTGGATGGCAGCACATGATGGTGGACAGCAGCAAAGAGCCAAGGAAGGAGCAGTAGCTGTGGCAGCTAGCAAGCCTCTCTCTCCTCCTTACATTTTTATGCAGATATTCTGCCCACAGAGGGTGTAGCACTCACACGTGTAATCCCAGCATTGGATCATGAATTAATCCCAAACTCTAGAAGCTGCCCCATGACTACATGAGGCTTTGAAGGGAGACAACTAGACACAAACCATAACATGAATAATCTAGTGTAATATCCTACCACGGTTTATATCTTGAGTGTCACCCAAATGTCTGCTTGGTACAGGTATACTCACCAGCGTGTGGTGCTACTGGAGCTGGGGAAACTTTTAGGAGAAGAGGCCCAGAGGAAGGAAGTAAGGTACTTGTGAGCATGCCCTGGAAGAGGTACTGAGAGTCCTGCCCCTTCCTCTGTTGGCTTCCTAGTTATCATAAGGTGAGCAGCTTCCCTTTACCACCTCCTCCCAGCCATGCTGTTCTGTCCCTGTGACGGAGCTAAGTGACTACAGCTTGAACTCTGAAACTGTGAGCCAATATAATCCTTTATTCTTATACGTTTGTTACTTCAGGTATTTTGTTGTAGTGGTGGAAAACTCAATGATACATATCCCATCGTGGAGTCCTCAAGGGCTAATCACATCTGCAAAGTTCCTCTGCTATGAAATGTAACATATTTATCCATTCTGGGAATTAAGGCATAGATGTATTTGAGGGTCCTTCTGCTGGCTATAATGAGGAGCTGAGAAAAACTCATTTCTGTATTCTCTGCTAGGAATGCAAAATGCCAAAAGTCTATAGTAAGAGATATAGCTACCATTGTGATTGCCTAACAAATATGTGTAATATTTAATACGGAAAATTATCTTTGAATATGTGTCTAAGAACATGGCTATATACTCAAACTGTTGTCATGAGTATTCTTGCCACCAGGAAAAAGCTGGAGTGATTCAAATGTTTAACAAGAATAAGTGGTTCATTAAATTGTAGTGTATCCGTTTACAGCTGTTACTTATTGATGGACAAAGAATTACCCCAAGATTTGTGAACTTAAATAATTAACATTCACTTTTTTTGTAGTTTTTGAGGATGAAGAATCCAAGAGTAGTTTATTTGCAATCTAAGAGTAGTTTATCTGCATGGTTTTGCCAGGACTCCTTATGGAACCACAATCAATATGACGGTCTGGGCTACATGCATGTGAAGGGCTGACTGGGACGGATGCATTCACGAACAAGCTGCCTTTCTTACATGGGGCTGGTTGTCAGGTGGTCATGTGGATTTCTCAGTAGTGTTGTATGGATGCATAAATGTCCTTGGGACTTTCTCTAGGCGAGGAGATAAGGGGGGAGAGAGAGACAGAGACAGAGACAGAGAGATAAAGAGAGACAGACAGAGACAAACAGAGAGATGGACAGAGAGAGACACACACAGAAACAGAGGCCTAGAGAGACAGACAGAGATAGACATACAGAAAAAGAGAGAGACGGAGAGATAGAGACAGAGAGATAAACAGAGACAGAGAGACAGAAACAGTGAGGCAAAGAGAGACAGAAAGAGGAAGAGAGACACATAGAGACAGAGACAGAGAGAGACAGAGACAGAGAGAGAGACACAGAGAGTGTGCACATTGTTGTGCCCCTATATGACTTAATTTTAAATGTACACACACGCACCTTTATTTTCAGTAAACTACTCCCTAGAAGTGATTCACTATGTCCAGCACATACTCAAGGGGAAAAGAATTACCTTCTCTTTTTAAACCGTCATGTGTCAGGGCCGGCAAGATCATTCAGCATTGTAAAGCACCTGCTTAGGAAAGCCTAGGCAACTGCAGGGACCACGGTTTGATCTCCGGCACCACATACTGTGCCAGCCCCACCCCCAGGGCAGGCTGAGCCAGCCATAATACTAAATAAATAAATAAATAAATAAACTGTCATGTGTTAGAACAGTGTGAGAAATGTTTTAGTACCGTATAATTGAAAGCACTGCATTCATTTGAAGAGGCTGCAAACCACATCCAACAAAAATTGCCATAATATAATGTAGCTACAAAAGTACATTGACAATCCTTGCAAATGCTGTGCCAGCCCTGCCCCCAGGGTGTGCTGATGGCAATTGAGACTGGGCATGATGGTACATGCCTGTAATCCCAGCTCTTGGGAAGCTGTAAATAAGCAGATCACTGAGTCTGATCTAGTAGTGAGACCTTAAACATCCTGTAGACTGGTCCCTAAAGTACAAACCAACAAACAAAAACCAAAAAAAAAAAAAAAAAAAAAAAAAAAAAAAAAAAAAAAAAAAAAAAAAAAAAAAAAAAAAAAAAAAAAAAAAAAAAAAAAAAAAAAAAAAAAAAAAAAAAGTACATTGAAAAACGGTATGTGCCATGCCATACATGTATATCCATCAGTTATTAGCTTGCAATTCCTGTCATTAAAGCTTTACACATACAGTTTAAGGATACTCCAAAGAGAATAACTTAGGAATGACATACTCCAAAATATTAACTGATTTTTTTCTAAATGTGTATGATTCATGGTGTACTTTTAATGTGGCCCTTTGCTAGTTTGCATCTTCCTCATTTTACAGTGAGTTTGTATGAGACAGTGTGCTATTGCTATAGAAAGCTCAGGTTCTGGAGTTAGACCCTCCTGGACTTAGGCCACTTTCTGGCTGTGTTACCTTGGGAAAATTATTTTCTCTCTGCCTCAGAGTTCATATCCATAGTTAAAAAAAATTAAGCTTTATTGAAAGTGTTAATGTTTAATTATTTAACCAATCTTACATACCTATATTTATTAATCTAAACAGATTTGATGATGAAAATATGTAATACAACCATTGTTAATTTTTTTTAGAAGAGTTCAGATCTATAAATGAAAGTGATAATGGCATAATGTTTAAAAACCACTGAGGACTAACTTCTGATCCCAAAAATACAGGAGAACTGACCTAGGTTACATTTAGAAGATTCCAAGAGATTCTATCTTTATTTGATTTTGGTAATCATGGAAATGAAGTCTTCATTTCCCACCGTACATTTCTACATTTTTATTTTATTTTATTTATTTAGTACTAGGTCTCACTATGCAGCTCAGAATCCTAGTGATCCTCTTGTCTCAGCCTCCTCAGTGCTGGCATTATAGGCGTGCCTAAGGACCTGTGGCATGTGGTACTAGGGATTGATCCTGAGCATATATTTTCAAGAATATATATTCTTGAGCATATATATATGGAAATCACATTTATTTTCACAGTGATACATACTAAACATTAATTGGGTAATTATAGGTGGTTCAGTCTTGCTAAATTTATAGAAAAAACATTGAAAACAAAAGTTAAATACTGTGCTGGGGATTTAGCTAAGTGGTTTTGCACTTGCCTGGCAAGTATAAGGCCCTGGGTTCAACTGCCGGTACAAAAGAAAAGTTAAATATTGATATGTTATTGTAATTTATAACCACATACTCTAATACTATTAACTGTAGTAAAACCTTAATTGTTAGAGAATGACTTGATATTGAAACTTTTTTGTCTTCTGATTAGCTCCACAGGATCAGTAAATTATGTCTTATAATGGATTATATGCGTATATCTATATGGATACAGACAGACAGACAGACAGATGGATGTTGTTGTTGTTGTTTTGACATGGAAAAAATTCCTAGTCAGAGTTCTTTGTTTTCAGATAGTAAGTACCAGCACAACACTGAGACTGAAATAAAATATTAAATTTTTCAGAAAATTATTTTGTTTTAAGAAAAATTGAATAAGTTAGCCATAGAATAATATCTTAGTTACTCTTCTCTCATTGCTGGGATAAATACCCAACACTCAAAATGAAGGAAGGAAAGGTTTATTAGCTCACAGTTATTGGAGGTTTCAGTCCATATTGGGCTGGCCCAAGGCTGAGTGGAACAGGGCAGAGGGCATCCAGTTCATGGGGGCAGAACAGCAGCAAAATGGTGTTAGATGCAGCCAACCAAACATGGCAGCAGAGCAACAGCAACAGCTTGTGTCTGTCTCTCTGTCTCTCTTTATATTGTATTCAGGATCTCTGCCTTAGGATATCCGCCCTAGACCACACCCATAGTCTCAGCCTTACTTAGACCAATAATCCCATCAGTACTAAAACACAATCCCAGGGATCACGAATCAAGTCTCAATCTATAGAAGCCATGCCCCATGATTGTATGAGGCTTTGGGGGGACAACTAGACATAAACCATAACAAATAAGTATTCCTGGATGCTGAGTTTGGCTTGTACACTGTGGACGTTTCCTTTCTTCTGAAAATGCACAGTGATAATGGCTAATTCATACTGAGGAAAATGTAATTGAAAAACTCAGTACCATTTCTTTTTTTTTTTTTTTTTTTTTTCAGTACCATTTCTGAGCTGGTAAATCCCTTAGAAATTATCTAGTCTGCCCACCAAATTTTATGGATGGATAATCCAGTACAATACAGTTTCAGTTGTTGGAAAATATATTCAGCTGAGAACTGCCAGGAAATCATCTCCCATCTCCACATGATGGAGCATTAACACACCGTCACATAGTCACTGGTGAGTCTTCTGGACGGGCACGGTGGGGTCTGGAACTCTTCTTCATTTTGTGTTCTTCCAGGAAAAATGAAGTGAATAGTGAGATTGTACCTGGAAGTAGCAGATGTGGGTAGCAGTGGTCTGTGAAGAATGAGTCCACTTTGAATGGGAGGCTTATGATATCACTGAGATAAACAGAAAAAGAAAAAAAAAAACCCCTAACAATATAAACATGCAGTAGGAGCTGTAAGTAATGCTCCAGTTTATGTGGTATGTTTTTTTTTCTTTAAATTAATTTGTTTTAAATAGCTGTTAAATGTTCTCAGCAAATTTAAGCAGAAGGTACAGAGTTCACATACAGCTCTTTGCCCCACACACTCTGTTTTTCCTGTGATCAACACACCCTGTCAGAGTAGCACATCTGTCGCAATGGATGCACCTACACTGACACATCGTTACTATTCAAGCCCTGTGATTCACAGTGAGGTTCACTCTGTGTTGGTGATTCTTTTTATTATCATTACTTTTGATAAGAAATACTTTTGACAGTTTCAAAAAATGTTAGTAGGACAGCCACAGTAACGGATACAGTGGAGGTTGTAGTCTTCATAGTATTTGTCTAGAGTACAAGATCTAGACATGATAATTTTTCTAAACACTATTGGTTCAAGTATTTCTTCTCATTGAATTAAGAGAAAGTAGTTCTATACATACATAGTCGAATATTCTATAGTAGTAGTGGCTTATTGGCAGAGCTGGCAATGTCTAAAGCTGTTGACTTGAACTTTTTACAGCTCAGCATACTAATTTGGCTTTACTTTTTATGCCTTGTGGTAAACTTTTCTACTGGGTGACTAAGTCTAGGTTAAAGCAAGACCTATATAACAAAGTATGTAATTTTTATATCTGACAAGGTCAGTCAAATCCCCTCAGGATTTACCTTGAAATCATGTCCAGCATTTTGTAGAGCTTTGTCATTGTCAGCCGACTAGATGAATCACGGCCATTGCTTGACAAGTTTGCTCTCTGTGAAAGCCTGAGAGAATGTTTTCTCTCTAGGTGTCTCTCCTTAGGCACACTATACATTGATCTCTTTCCTCTGTGGCCCCATAATCTCCTTGAATAGAAAATTTGGGAAACCACTGAGTTACAGGATGTTATAGCGCAGGTTCTCTTATGTCCTGAGTCCTCACTAACCTTGAAGGGCTAGGGCCAAAATATTGGCTATCTTTGTATCCCTTCTTTCTCTTTAATTTTTGGTCTGTAACTTATATTCTTAACCCTCCAGAAGAAAAACTTAGTGATACTATTACTCTATAATACAGGTAATTGAGCTTAAAATCACCCTTTCTCAGTATTAAGTGCCTTAGACTTAATGTGGAACCAGTATTTTCCATCAATCATTTATATTCTAATAACTCCCTGTAGAATGTAATTTAAAAAAAAACTATTAAACTTTTTTACACAGAAATTTAGAAAATTGAACATATACGAAATTGTAGCAGGTCAATCCTATGGCATTTTTCCATTTCTCATTTTCTCTTTATTACCCTTTCTTGTTTTCTTTTAAACAAACATTCACCTGAGAGATAGTATAGCAATAATTGAAATTACATTAGAAGCAGCACACATCTAGAAGACCAGAATAACAAGCATCCCAAGCACAGTTTTAATCTTACACATTGCTACTCTGAGTGTCAAAAACCTGTTGGAGATTCTTAGGACCATTGTCTAATTCATCCTGTGTACATAAATGCATGAATTTTCTCCTACCAAGTTTCTTTTCTGTCTCTTCATTGTTTAATCCTTAAGTTCTTAATTTCCGTTCAACTGAGTTATGCCTTTTCCTTTTTATTTCTTCGGGTTTTTTTTTTTTTCACTAGGGAGACTATGTGATATTACGTTTAGGCCTGGTTTATTTCACTTATGAGTATATCTTCAAGATACATCCACTTGGGGGGGCAGGGAGATAGCTCTGTGGCACAAGTGCCTGCCTGGCAAGTGCAAGGTTGTGAGTTCAA
>PVJA010004149.1:0-88711 GCA_004027025.1 Myocastor coypus | reverse complement strand
TCCGTGAGAGCTGCTTCACTCCTTCCCTATCCGCTGAGACCCAAGGGGCCATCCAGGTCACTCTTGCCCTATGAGCCCAGCCGCCCTTTGCATCCTAACCCCACCCATGAGCCTTCACTCCTGACTGCTCCTCTATTCCTGCGGCCTGGGCAGCACTTTCCCTCAGATTGGAGCAGCCTGCAGTTTGGTCCTTTCGGTCAGTTTGCACGTCCCCTTCCTAATCCATCTCACCGAGGCCCTCCCCTGAGAACCTGTTGACCTTTGTCACTCTCCTTTCCATTGGGGCCCAGCAGGATGGCTCAGTGGCCTAAGGCACCTGCTTAGGTAAGGGACCACGGTTCGATCCCTGGCACCACATGCTGCGCCAGCCCTGCCCTCAGGGCAGGCTGAGTCGGCCATAAAAATAAATAAAACAAACAAACAAAAGTTCTGAAACAAGAAAAAAAAAAGATGCACTAATGACGGTCACCTGGAGGGTGGCTAGTTCCTCTCCTGTTTTATCCATTAGCAGCAACTAAGCCTTTGTGCTTAAAAAGTGCTCAATTGACATTTATTGGTTCTTCTCTTCACCTCTGCAGGGCAGCAGGAGGGGGTGGAATTCAGAGGCCAGCTTCTCCTGCAGCAAGGCTCTGCTGGTGAAAGCATGATCTATGCACATCCGGCGTGAGAAGCACCCACAAGTAGGCTCCTTTCTGAAAGAGCTGCTCATGGCAAGCAGCGTGAGAACACCCATGGCCCCTGGAGAGAAAGAAGGTCTGGACATGGGCTGCAGGAGCCTCCTTCTGAGAATGTGGTGAGCACCCGGTGTAGTCAGCCGTGGCCAAGCACTCAGAAGGCCCTGGCGGTCACCCCAGCCCCAAGACCAGAGACCCTTAGCTTTCCTGCATTCAGGTTCCTCAGCTGTAGAAGGACAGCATTACCTACCTCACAGATGTTAAGAGAAGCAGATAGTGTCCATGTAGCCTCCATGTCAGGAGCTGCGGGGACAAGAGGGCTGAAATCTGAGGCCTGTGCTGGTGCAGGGTTGAGTCACCCCACAGGGCACCTTTTTCTAATTTTATGAAGTCCCCATAGAGGTTAGCAGAGGATCTGAAAATAAAATACCCTGCTATGGTGCTTGGTATGCTGCAGGAGTTCAACAAATGTATTCTTCATGGATTTTGAAGTAAACATCACAATAGATTTCCTGCTGCCCTAACAGGTCGTTTTGAAGGTCAGACATGATAAACACATTCTCTGTCAACTGCAAAGCTCTGCAGCTGTGCACCTACTTACAGAGTTATAATGGGGCTTTGGTCGCACCTCTGGAAAAATCTACCTATCCTGATGTTTCTTAGCCTGGCACTAAGAGGTTAGTAAGGGACACATTTAGGACAGGAAGAGGAGAAGAAGGGCTCGTCTGAGTGTTGGGTGCTGCTCTGATACTCACAGCATAGCTCAGGTATTGAGATGTAGAGGAACAGGACATGGGCCTGGGGGCTGGGAGACCCACATCCCTTGCTCTGAATTAGCTAGGAAAGGTAAGTCATCTTTGTGCAACTCAGATTCCTGTGAAAATCCAGGGATAAGGAGACTTCTTCCTCTATTGGATCGCATCTCGCTGAACAGCACGCTTTGCGTCCATCTGAGGAGTGAGATTTATCAACTGCTGGAGGACGCTTTCTGCTTCTCCTATTTGGAAGGACTTACTTCTGCAGCCAGAGATGCAGTGGATTCATAAAGCTGTCTCCACTGATGGAGTGGAAGAAGCAAACACAACCAGTTCCAGGAAACAAGGAAAATAAGTCCAAGCTGTGTCACAGAGCCATAAAACCTCAGGAGGGTCATATTTCCAAACACGACAGTGCTCTAGTTTATGACTTCAGACAAGAAATGAAAATGTAAGGTTCCTTCTGCAGCCCGTTCATGTGCACAGGACTGAGGTCTACGGATGACAATTAGTGTGGGTGAAATGAACACGACCTGAGCATTCCTAATCCGAAAAGGCGAGATGCTGCAGTGTGAAACTACCCAGCACTGAGATGCGGCCACAGGCGGGAAGTTCCATGCCTGATTGCCTGTGATGGGCGCAGTGAAAATGCAGGCTTTACACGGAATTACCTTCAGGCTCTGCATACAAAGAGTTTATGAAACATACATGGATTCTGGGTTTAGATTTGGGCCCGATCCCTAGCTATCTATCATGAAATCTAAAAAATTCCAGAATCTGAAATGCTTTGGCTGCAAGAATTTTAAATAAGGGAGCCTCAACCTGAACCCCTGGGGTGCTTCTTCTCACCAGCATAGAAGAACTTAGAAACTAGCACCTGCTCTGGAGGCCCATTTTTAAATGACATATCAGTAGTACTTGTGATAGTAGCACTTAGTGCTAATAACCAAAAGGTGTTGTAAGAAAAGCTCAGCTGCTTATGCCTCTTTTCAGCATGTTTGACTTTCTGATCTCCTCTCACCTGAGGTGTAAACTGAAACAGAGATGGGTCTCTAGTTGTGCTGTTACGGCTGCTTTGATGTCTTGGACCGACCCACAGTGATTACCTCGCATGGTCAGTGTGAGCCTGGGGAAGAGCCAGGCACTGGCTGGTGCCAGATGAAGATACACTGTGGCGTTTTTCTAAGTCTGCCTTTCCATTGGCTATAACACACAGCAGCAGCGTTCACTGTATTTTTTTTTTTTGGTGTGTGGGCCTCATAAACTCACTATCAAAAGAGGGCTTGCAGAACTGCTTGAGAAAGTGGCAAAAATAATGGGCTAAGTACGTTCAAGGTGAGAGGGCATATTGGGGGGAGCAGAGAGGGCTAATAGCAATGTCTTTTATTGTCTTAATTTTTAAAGTAAATAACCACTGTGTTTTTCATCATGCCTTGTAGATACAGGTATCTTACCTATGACATAAAGGGTCCAATAGAAGTATACTTGGAAATTCAATTAGCATTGCTAAACTGCTTAACCAGGTGAGGTGCTCCTGTCTGCAAAGGGCTCACCTAAGAGCTGCGTCAATTCTGGAGCACACTAGACCACCCTGGGGACTGTAAGGTAGCTTGGTGTTTTGTTTTGGTCCAACGCAAAATACGCTATCTGGCCCCTAGTGGTGAGAAGGGTGGTGAAGAGGAAAATAAGAAGAAATATAAAAAGTTACTTTTATCCAATGCTTCACACTCAGCTTTCTCCCTCCAGTCAGGCCAGCCTCTGGCAACTTGAAGAAACAGCTGGAGTCTGTGAAAACTACAACTTCAGAATCCTAAACCTGAGGGTCAGGCCAGCATGCACCAGCACCAGCAGGGGATTTTGTTTCAAGGCACTCTCCACCAGGAAGGATGTCAGCGTTTCCACTATGCTCTTACAAGACCATCTGGGAAGATGACAATGACAAGGCATGCCGTGCGGTAGTAAGGAGGTGCCGGGCAGTGGGTGAATGCGGCTGACCGGCTGAGCGACTTGACAGTCACCCTGCAGCACACACTAACTCAGTGTGATTCTTTTGGGACAATTACAAGTTACTCATAAAACAGTGGAGAAGGAATCACTCTCCAAGCAGCACTGAACAAATACCCATAACCACTCAACAAATACCTGTTCAGTAGAAATTATAAATCACTTCTACAGAAACACATGACAGCTGGCCATGGTGGGGAACTGGGCACATGTAAGAACAAACTCTCCATGCCCAGCTGCCAAAATTTTACTCGTCTTTTAAAAGCTCAAGTACACTCACCATAGAGCTATGTTTCTAACTCTTCATATTGAATATTTTCTGTAGCTTATCATATTCGCCAGCGGCTTTGTTAAAGCCTTAATAGTTTCTGCACTCCATGGGAGGACTTAGCAAAACACCTTGCAGATGGTGGACACTCGGACTGTAAGTACTGAGGGAGTTAAATCTGCTGTCTAATGGAGCTACATAAAGAAGACTTTTGCTACAATCTTTGCCTTGATCATGGAAGTCACAGCAGAAAGCAACCTTTTGTACATTTCTTGATCAATAAAATTTTTTTTAGAATAGAATATTTATTGGGAAAGAAAGTTCTGTCCAAGAGGGGAACCTAGTAGGTTGCCCAGGAAATTGGCTTTTTTAAGGAATCTTATAGGGCAAAACCATGTGATAAGGTAGACCTAAGGTGAAACTAGGGGAGCTGGCTTAGGTGGTCATGAGGTGGGACAAAGTCATGGTCGACCAATGAGATCACAAGCATGACTAATCACGTAAAATTGATTAAATCGGGAGCAAATTAGGAAGCAAGTCATGTAGCAAGCGGGCATGAATAGGAAATAAGGGTTCTTCCTGTTGGAGTTGAGTTCCTGACTCATTTAGGCTCTTTTAGGGTGATCGATACTCATTTAGAATATCAATCCCTGATACTTAACTTTGAGTGGGTGGCTGCATTTTTTTTTTCTCTTTTGTTTTAATGTCTGGCTCACAGGTGGGGTGCCTTTCTTTTGCAAAGCTGTATAGTGAAGTTGCTTTCCATATTGTCCTCAAGAGCCTGGCCCTATCTGACTGCCTATAATATTTCTATCTAATTTGGCTGCCAACAACATTTCCCCCTCTGAAGAAGTAACCTGAACTGCTGTGAGGGAATCATGGGTGATGACTGCTCTGGCTTCTTCAGGCTGAAAGGGGTTGTAGTTGTAACTGGCAGTCAGAGGTACTCTTCAGAGGGTCTATCTAAAGGCCCTTGATAGACATCAGGCACTTTTATCTTGGGTAGATGTATAACTTTGAGTCTCTGTCCAGTGATCTCGGTGGATGACCTCCAATATTTTTTCTTTTTTAAGTTTTTAAAACTTTATTTATTTATTTATGTTAGAGCTGGCTCAGACTGCCCTGGGAGTGGGGCTGGCACAGCATGTGGTGCTGGGGATCGAACCATGGTCCCTGGGGTTGCCTAAGCTTGCCTAAGCAGGTGCTTTAGACTGCTGAGCTATCTCGCCAGCCCAGATGATCTCCAATTGATGCAGGAAGAAAAACTGCTCTCCCAACCTGAAAAGACACTTGGACAAGTTCCTGTTCTCTAAAACCAAAGAATGGATTTTAGGAATGAGACAGAGGTTTAGAATAGAATATGTATTGGGAAAGAAAGCTACTGTCCAAGAGGGGAACAGAAGGGGGACCCTAGTGGGTTGCTCCAACAAAGTCTTTATATGTGCTACTAAAAAAAAAAAAAAAAAAAAAAAAAAAAAAAAAAAAAAAAAAAAAAAAAAAAAAAAAAAAAAAAAAAAAAAAAAAAAAAAAAAAAAAAAAAAAAAAAAAAAAAAGAGAAAAGAAAACCTATTGGGAGATGTTTTTGAAAAACTATTTTTTAAAAGGTTGAAGAAACATGGAGAAACTGGTACAAAATGTCAGTTTGGGGGATTCCTCTATTCCTCCCATTTATACTTTAAGGTGAGGTTTGGGCAATAGGTTGGGGGTTAGGGTTAGGGCTGGTGCTCTCTCATTCTTAGAAGGTCAGGTCCCAGCTTATGTACTGTGTGTCTCTGCCCCCCCAACCCTTAATCTAGAGCCTGGATGCCTCTGTCTGACGGGTACAAGGCAGGGTGCAATATCCTGTACTTTCCTCATGCCAGAGTCAGGTCCCAGGCAGCTTGAGGAAATTATTCAAACCAGCTAAACCCAAGCTGCCTCACTTTTCTGTGGAAACCCCAGAGAAGAGCCTGGCCTCAGACCTTCCTGTCATCTTCCTTCTGCTCCCAGGCCTACTGTGGCCCATCTAGACCCATGCTGTGACACTCAAGTCTCCTGTCTCTGAGGAAATGCAGATAATACACCTGGGCTCTCCTTGGCCTTCTCTGAGTCTCCTCTTGTGGCTGCACTTGCCGGAGTGTCACCTAAAAAAAGCCGAGGCCAGCTCTGAAGTATAGTTTAAGCAAAGCGTGTAAACCGCAGGCCCTGCTAGGAGGCTTCCATGTTGCCCCTCAGTTTTCCTTTTAGAGGAACAGGTGAAGAAGCCCGAGCTCACAGCTTCCTAATCTTTTAGGAGGTTGTTTTGTGCTATCAGAGTGGAATATATTAGGAGGGAAGGCTGGGCAGAGGGAGAAGTAATTAGAGGATCCTGTAGGGCGGGGAAGGAACACAAGATGGGTGGGTGGGGCACTGGACAGAGGAGAGAGAAGAGCACAGAATGAGAGAGAAAATAATTACATTGCACATCAGAATGGGACTGGGAACAGTGACTGTGTCCACAAAGCTAGAGAGATGGCCCCACGGGGAGTACTGGTCTTGAACACACGTGATCCCTATTCTCAGTTGATATGCACTGCGCTAGGGCTGAAGAATTCCACAGGATGCAGATGACACTTCTCAGGGAAAATTCAGGTTGCAAATACTGGCTTTGCTAATGTTGAAATCTGTAATCAGCCAGCTCCTGAGAATGTAGTCATCCCTCAGAATCCAAGGGATCCACTCCTGGAACCCTTGTGGATACCAAATCAGCAAGTGTTCTGGTGCCTATGTAACACAGTTAGTATTTGCAGCAAGCCTACACAATCTGGCTGTATACATGAAATCACCTCTAGGGTATAGATAATACCTGACCCAATGTAACTGCTATGTAGAGAATATAATTTTTATGCAACACTTTAACTTGTATTGTTTTGAATTGCCATACTGTTATTGTTTTATTGCTTTTTCTTCCTGAATATTTTCAAACTGTCTGGCTCAGTCTGTAAGTGTGAGGTCCACATAAAACAGAGGCCCCAGGTGGGCGGTAAATTTCCTAGTATTTGAGGGTTCTGGATGTTCACATAAGCCCTGGGCAGCTTCACTGTACCAGCGGGGTGCATTCTTAAGGATCAGCAATAATTTCTTTTGGTTGCTGAGCTGAGTCTTTAATTATGGTCAGACACTTCCCGTGTGACTTGCTTCTGCCCTGGGCTGGCGTGGATCATTTCCTTCTAGTCTATTCTCTGGAACCTAACCCAGCTGAACTCAGGTCTTACTGTCAGTAACCAAGTGCCTGGAGAACATTACTCATTTTTAAAAGACTAGACATGGCTTGCCCTTCAATTATGATATGCACTGAGGCCCTCTGCACCCCAATCACATGTGAAAGAACTATGATATGTAGCATGTGACAGTATGCAGAATAAGGCGGTAATAAAAGTGAAGTGAGGTCATAAGGACAGGGCCCTATTTGGCAGGATTAGTGCCTTTTAAGAAGAGACACCAGAGAACTCTCCCTTTCAGCTTCTGTCTCTCTCTCCTCTCATCAAGGTGAGAGCTCTCACCACAGAATGAAATTCGCCAGGCCTTGATCTTGGCCTTCTGTCTCCAGAACTGAGAGAAAAGAAACTAATAGCCATCTAGTCTATTATTTTGTGTAGCAGCCTAAGCAGATTAATACATTATAAAAATAAAACATATTTTCTAGCTTCTTTATGGGGTGAAAATATACAAAGCTAAGAAACAAAAACTTATTAGGATGATTAAACATTTTTTTAAATAGGCATTTTGGTGTAAATTTATGGTTCAAAATGAAGGTCTAAAGTCAATCAAATGGGCTCGAGCCTGTCTCTGCCATTTACTGGCTATGGAACTATCTTGAAATGATTTAAGTTTTCCCAATTTCATTTCTATCTTCTCTGAAAAGGAGGTAAGGATGATAATGGCATCTGTGTCACAGGATTAGGGGGTCCACATGAAATCACAAAACAATGCTAGCTGCTGTTATTTCTACCAAGTCGTGATGGTCACACTGTGAAGTCCGGTTGCCATGCAAGCTGACTGAGCTGTTACATACCCACCCCTGGGTCTCACGTGCATGAGGCATAGGTTGTTCATGCAGTGCGAAACACCTCACTTCTGGGACCAAGATGCCTGGAGGGGTGACTGATGGGGACTTAGGAAGGTGAGAAGCCAGGGTTCTGTCTCAGTCGCTGTTCTTCTGTGGCCATCCACCACCATTGCAGGGAGAAGCAGTACTGGGGTGTGTGCATCTGACACCACGTTCCAAACACAACGAGCTTGCTAGAGACTGCACTGTCAGAGGCCTCGTGCCCACTGGCTTCTGACTTCCTGTCACAGGTCACTGTGCAGGCTCATGATGGAGTAGATGAGAGGGAAGAAAAGGTCAACAAGAAAAGAAGAAAGATAGCCTGAGAGAGCAAGCAGTCCCTCTCTGCCTGCTTGGAAAACAAAGAAGATGAGTAAGACGAATGTTCTCCAGGAAATCATGGTTTTCCCTGTCAAGTACAAGCAAGTGCTAAAGTTGAGATCATTCTGCATGGCTCTGCATGCAGATAAACTGAGAAGTGGCTGCAGTTCATGCTCCTATTTATTTTCTCCATCATTCTCCTGAACCATTAACCATAGTCAGTCCTCTTTTAATCATGCTTGGTGCTTTTCCATAGTCTTTAGGTTTCTTTTTCTTTTCTTTTTTTTTTTTTCTTGTTTCAGAACTTTCATTTGTTTATTTATTTATTTTTATGGCTGGCTCAGCCTGCCCTGAGGGCAGAGCTGGCGCAGCATGTGATGCCGGGGATTGAACCGCGATCGAACCTGCAGCTGCCTAAGCTTTCCTAAGCAGGAGCTTTAGATCACTGAGCCATCCTGCCGGGCCCTTTTCCATGGTCTTGTGTTTTCTTTCAAACACACCAGCAGAACAGCAGACACTGAGAACATACCATAAATCTCCATTTAGAGTTCTGGAATTCTTAAGTTTATTAATTCTTTCTGACATGGCCCGGATGTCTCTAGAGTAATTAGTAACAGAACGAGGTTAATGGAGCTGCCTCATGGTGATACAGATTTATTATAACTGAATGCTCATTTATAAAAATTAAGCAAGTCTAATTGAGTTCAGACCCAAAAGGACAGGACTAGACTCTCAGTCCCTAGATATCTCTACTGGCTTTATCCTGAATATTTAAGAGATTGGCAGGAACAAAACAGAAAGGATATAATGAATTTTTGTGCATTTAATTTTAAGCTGTAAGAAGGTACCATTCATAAATAATATAGTCCATTCATTGGAAAGGGATTAAGGAAGTGAGAGAGACCAGGCCAATTTAGACATCTTCAATTCTTCAGACAGAGAGTCTCATGGGTATTAGGCCACTTAAGACCAGAGCTCATGGATTTTTTTTTTTGTTGTTGTTGTTGGTCTTGGGAATTGAACTCAGGACCTTGTGCTTGCCAGGCAGGCACTGTTCAGATGAGTCATATCCCCAGCCCTTAGGGCTCATAGCTGAAGCTCCAGTTGTTTCATACATTAGATATTAGATAAATCAGAGTTCATTGTGCAAATTCTGTAGCTCTTCTTTTAAAGCACCTTATCTGCTCGTCTGCTCTCTGTCTCTCTTCCCACTACTAGCAGATGAATTTCTCTAGTTCATACTGCAAAGATTAGAGGACCTTCTTTGGCTCAAGTCATTCTGTACACTAGTGATTTGGGGGTACATAACTCAAGAGTTGGCCTTAGTGGTCGCAGCCCTCCAATTTTTCTCTCTGCTCATTCTATGTAGTTACCCAGGAACATACGGGAAGCACTAGTTTTCATCATATGTGTAAAACCTCCAAAGCCTTGCCCAGTGGCCAGGGAATATATCTGCACCTCTACACACCTCTGCTTAGTCAATTTTGCTTCTTAGTACATCCACAATGAAGACTCTGTCTGAGCTTAGCCCACTGTTCCATCACCTCAAACTCTGCCCATTCTGAACCTTTTCCCAGAATCTTTTTCTCCTGGAATTCTTTCTCTCATTCCCCACAATGGCCTTTGCACTTGAAAAATCAACTCAAGCGTCAGCCTTCTTCTTCTCAACCTTCTCACTGACTTCAAGGGTTACTATAAATGGTACTTATCTTAGTTAAATACATGATATGTATCTTCTCTTCATATAAAGCACAGCTGCTCCTCGATATTGGTGGGGAATTGGTTCCAAGACCTCCATGGAAACCAAATTGCATGGGTGCTCCAGTTCCTTCCATGAAATGGCTTTGTATTTACATAGAACCTATCTGCATCCACCTGTGTATTATAAGTCATCTCTAGATTACGTATGATCCCCAGTACAATGTAAAGGTCATGTGCATAGTTGTTATATTGTGTTTAGGGAATGAAGACAAGAAAATAGGGTTTAGGCAGATGTAATCTGTACCTGACCTGCAAATAGTTGTGAGCTCTGGTTAGCTGTACTACAGATGCAGAACTCATGAACACAGAGGCTGTCTGTGTTCTTAAGCTGCCCTAGGGTGACATCCACTTTGATACCCAGCACAGTAGCCAGCTAACGTGGGCATGTTGAATAAAGAGGTTCTATGTGCACATCTCCAGGTTTACTGATCATTCATAAAGGAATTCAATGTCAAAGGCTTTATTATTTATTTATTTATTTATTTATTTATTTATTTGTGGGACCAGGGTTCAAACTCATGACCTTGCACTTGCCCAGCAGGCACTTGTGCCTTGGAGCTATCTCCCCAGCTCCCCGTGAATTTTATTTTATTTTATTTTATTTTTTTCTTGTTTCAGAACCTTTATTTGTTTATTCACTCATTTTTATGGCTGGTGGCCAAGGGCAGGGCTGGCGCAGCATGTGGTGCCGGAGATCGAACTGCGGGCCCTGAAGCCGCCCAAGCTTTCCCAAGCAGGTGCTTTAGACCACGGAGCCATCCCGCCGGGCCCCGACATTACATATCTATATCTATCTATCTATCTATCTATCTATCTATCTATCTATCTATCTATGTATATATATATTTTTTTCTTGTTAACTTTTGTTTGTTTATTTATTTTTATGACCAGCTCAGCCTGCCCTGAGGGCAGGGCTGGCGCAGCATGTGGTGCTGGGGATCGAACCGTGGTCCCTGCAGCTGCCCAAGCTTTCCTAAGCAGGCGCTTTAGACCACTGAGCCATCCTGCCGGGCCCAGAGGCTTTAAAGGAACATAAGCTTTCACTCAACAATTTTACTCCTAGAACTAAGTAAAAGTCAAAGCTGCTTATGTCAATTGTTGAGGATGTTCGCTGTTGTGTTTTATGAGAGAGAAGATAGAAAAGTTGTGAGGAGCCAGTTGAGGAAATCTTGATCTACATCAAATGGCTAATAAAACCATGTAAAGTATTTACTAAAATGAGAACCCGTCCATAATGTACCACTAGATACAACATGCAGGTGGGTGGACATGAGTGTGTGTTCCTCAGAAGGAGGTCCATGGGGTCACTTCTCTTTTGTGATTTTTTTTGTGAACTTAAATTTCTGGGCACTGAACTAAAGAGTTATTAATGTGTGGAATGGTTCAGTTAGATGGACATTTGTTTTGTCAACTGGAATGGATGCATGCATTGCTCAACATGAGCCTGTGTCAAAATTGGACTCTGACAAGACTCAGTGCCACGAGGGAAGTGGCTTGTGGTCTGGGGAACATGTCCCTGTGCCAGGAGGTGGGAGACCAGGCTCCAGAGGCCTCTTCTGCAGATTCCTGTCAGTCCTGAGAAGTTGTTTTTTCTTGAGCCTCAGGGTTTCTTCTTTTAAATGTCAAGATAGATGAATATTCTTTCCTGCCTCCACCCAACTGAAGGTTACGAAACACTATAGAACTGATTTATGTAGTATTTGGAAAAATGGCAAGTATAATGTAAGAAGGTAGTTGATTAGCACCAGGTAGGATTATTATCAGGGTCATTTCCAAACTTTTAAAATCTCTGAATATACCATCACATTAAGTCACAAAGTGGCATTTGATTCATGTGCAAATATGTAGTGAAATTCAATTTCATTGATTACCCAGCTTCATGACTGTGGGAACATTCAGTAACTCTTCAGAAATGAAAATGTCAAAATCATTTCAGGATAACATTGCTAAACTTATTCTTCCTCTAAAAATATTTCTCACACACCTTGCATATTACTGTCCTTCTTTTCTTCAAGAGAACAGATATTACTGAGATGAATTGTAATAGGAGAAATATACTGAGTTTTAGATAGCAACTTACAGACAAAACATACAAAGCCTTGACAAACTCATTATGAAAGAAACAAAGCATGATTCTTCATCTTGGCAAACATTTCGATGTCAAATATATTCTGCCCAGATGGGCAACTAATCTTGGAATAGCCACAGAAATACAATGTACATAGCTACAGATGCACAGGACGGAGGGCTTCCAGTGTATGGCCATGAATGCATGTACCGAGACACAGAAACACCTGAACACCCCAGAGGGAACCTCCAGAGAGGTGCATTTAGGCCCTGGATAGTAAGAACAAGAGAGAAAGAAAGGATCCCTTGAAGGGAAGGAAGGCTGCACACCCGGAAGAAGCGTCTACTCACCTGTAATGTGGTTGGCAATCCGGGCAGTGGGTTTAGGAGGCAGGGCCGGGGGCTGCTTGAGAAGGGACAGCTGCTTCACTGGGGTCTCCTCATGGTCTCCAGAGAAAGCAGCAGGTTTTTTAGGGGGCAGTAGCAGGACTGGTTTGGCTGAAGGATCTTGGGACAGGAGAACTCCAGACTCACTGGCAGAGGGACTCTCTTCAGACACTGAGGGGACAACCACATGATACACAGGAGACATTACACACATGCAGTGCAGGTGGGGCCAGCCAGGGACACAGGACAGAGATGTGGGCCGGCTAGCCAGACAGCAGGCACTAAAGCAAGCACATCAGGAATCCATAGCGCAGGAAGCATGGTAAAGGGACAGAGAGGGGACAGAAAAGAGAAGGGGAAGGAGAAAAAGGAAGAAGGTGGTAGAAGGACAGTTTCTCATCAAATACATCACTATTTCAAACTCTGTGCTTATCGAAGTGTCCAGATGCTTCATGGCGTGATGCATGGGGCCACAGCAAAGGCCTACATGACCATAGGCAGTTTAGGTCCAGCACGAAAAGCCCGCTAAGCCCAGCCAGAAGGCCCCAGTCAGTGCTGGGCCCATTGCTAGGGTCTGGGTGCTCCTTGAGGACATGAAGACAGTGGATTCAAAGGGCTGAAGGTCTCTGTGTTGCCCACTGGGACTTCCTTAGGGGCCAGGACAGCAGGTGCTCTGGAAGGTGGACACTGAGCAGGCCTGGAGTCAGAACTGAGGGGCAGCGCCCCATCAGGACTGTATCATGGAGAATACGCTTCCCCTGCCAGCTCCCGTGGCCTCCGTCCAGACAAGAGACGCTCCTGGTTTCTTCTTTGCATGTTTCCCTTTCGTCTCTCCTCCCGTCTTCTGGAATTTTGGTGATCTTGTTTTAGTTCCCCTTGCTACCCTTTGCTCTAGCTTGGGCCTGGCACTGCCTTTCCCCACAGGATCTCTCAGTGGGCTCCAGCTGGGAGCTGTCACAAGGTGGTTCCATGCACCTTTCTACTGTTTTTCCAGTTTGGGTGAAGATAGAATGAAACTAAGGCTTTGCTGCGATGACAGACCTCACTAAAACAAGCAAATCTAGCCAATTCCACTGTCTAAACGAAGACTGGGTTAAAAAATATCACTGCCCTCCTCAGAAGACTCTCCCTGGAGGGAAGAACGTAATTCAGTGAGACAGCTCACCTGGTGCAGAACTTTCCCTCCACCCTGGTCTGAGGAGCAGTGTTCTGCACAGCAGCAAAGCCTGCGAAGGATCCCCGTGAGCAGAGTTCTGCCTGTCTCAAGAGATGCCCTCTGCTGTCAGCACTGAGCTTGCTGAGGGAGCCAGGCCTCACAGTAGATTGTGGGAATGAACCTCCCCCGTCTGCGTGCATGGGCACCCAGGCTCACAAGCTTTCGCATCTGGCATGCAGAAGGGACATGGCTTTCCTGCTCATGTTCCAGCTATTCCCAGAGATTCCTCTCTGGTGACGCAAGCCATTCCCACCTGTTGGGAAGGACTTACCTTTGGGCTGGTCAGCCCACTCTACCAACCTCCTAAGAGCAGTAATGGCCACTTGGGTGCCTCGGGACCAAAGAGCGGGGCCACGGCCTGATGGCATCACCTGATCGCCATCTACGGATACACTCCTACACTCCCAGAAAATTGTACACAACTTAATCAGTGATTAAGTTAACTGAATATATCCAGTAGACTGCAACAAGCATTAATTCATATACTGAGACTAGAAATTAAAGGGCCTGGCCAGGCTGTTTGAGCAGACAAATTAGATGCTATGCAGAACATAGGAATCTTTGCTTTATCTTAATGGAGATGCTTGTTCGAAAATGAAACAGACACTTAAAGTCATTGATGTGGCAAAACAAGCTATAGCCCCTTAAAGGTGATTATAAAAAAGAATTTTTAAAAACTATAGAACAAATGTGTAAAATTTCCTCCTATTTTGTTATCCTAAATAAATCTGAAGAACTCATAGGTCAGTTTCATCCACATTTCCAGATCCTCAGAGAATGCTCCAAAACAGAATCCTAAGTTGAACTGGGCAGAGGTCCCCGAGGTGACACTCTGGGGTCCTGCCTGCTGACTCTGCCATGGGTATTACCTGGCCCATCCATGATGTCTGAAGCTTGGAGCACCTCGTATGAGCAGGGATCCCTGGGCATCGGGACTGGCTCCATCTCAGATAGTGCGGGCAGCGACAGCTGGCTGGAACTCAGGGACTGCCCGTTTTCCAGGGAGTCATCTTCGTTGGATATGGAGAGCTCCCCATCTGTCAGAGAGAAGGTGGTTGCAGAGTTAGACCATGCCTGCCTTCCAGGGAAGGGCAATGCGTGGCGCCTGTTTACAGAGTCTAGGTGCCTCTGAATGAGCTTATTCAAGGTCAGTCCCTAAAGTTGACACCTGCTCTTTTGCTTTTAGAAACCTTTGTTTTATTTATAAAGATAGTTTCACTACCTAGTTGGGCAACCCTATCCAATGATCTCCAGCAATTTATTTTCTCATTCTCTTTCTTCATAATTCATTCCATGTTCTATTGTTCATTTTTTTAAAAAGCAAAGTGAGTTAAAAGTTAATTTTGTGTTCTAATTTTTTTAAAGAATTTTATTTTTTATTTTATTTTTCTTTCTTGTTTCAGAACTTTTGTTTGTTTGTTTGTTTATTTTTATGGCTGGCTCAGCCTGCCCTGAGGGCAGGGCTGGCGCAGCATGTGGTGCCGGGGATCGAACCGCAGTCCCTGTAGCCACCTAAGCTTTCCTAAGCAGGCGCTTTACACCACTGAGCCATCCTGCTGGGCCCTTGTGTTTTAATCTTTAAAAATTTGGGAAACCCTAGTAGGCCTCAGGCACGGGAAAACAAGGATTAATAATTTCCACTTTCAGTTGATAGCAATGAACAAAACACGATACCTGATGGTCCCAGGAAAATATTCATCCTGGCCTCTGCTTACCAGTTCCTCTTAGCAGCTAAATATTTCCAAGAGCTCTGATTGATCTCTACCTATCGGGCTGCAGCAGCCCCCCTGGGAGTGACAGAATTCTTCCAGTGCCGAGCACCCATCATGCCCACTTTGATCTCTGATCAATGGCACAAGGGGTGGCTGGTGAACACTTCGGTGGGGATCAAAGGCTCCCACACAATGGCCATTTGTCAGATCAAAATGTCCCCACTGTGACTTCATCGTAGCCTGGAGGAGTCTTAGATAACTAGGCATTAAAGCCAAATTAAATTTTCAAAGCAGACTGAAAACTGTGCCAGTCAGATGAATAAACACTCAGATGAAAGGCAAAGTCACAGATGCTCAGAATCTCAGCAATCGGCAAAGCCACGACCTGACTTAACATAGGAAAAAAGATGACTTAGGGTAGAAAGGAAGCAGTGGGGCACCTCCAGGTACCTCCAAGCCTTTTCTTTCACGTGCTCCTACCATAGTTCTCACTTCATACAGCTCTGATGTACTGTGGTATGGGATTTACCTGCCCACCCCATCAGAACTGGCTCCTGAAAGGCTCAACGGAGTCATCTACTGACCAGTAAGCTCGGCAGCACATGACTGAAGGACACGTGATGATAAACCTGCATCTTCTGCAAACATTAAAAAAAACTGCATACGCAAAAGAAAAAATTATCTGAAGCAGACACTAGAAAGCGCTAGCATTGATAGACCTGTCAACTTTTCCCTTCCTATTCAGCTTTTGAAAAATGTTCAGTACAGGCCCGTGAGATAGCTCAGTGGACTAAATGCCTGCTTAGGTAATGCAAGGACCAAGGTTTGATCCTCGGCACCACATGTCACATCCCCTGCCCTCCCCCGTCAGGGGCACTGAACTTCCTGCAAATCCGGAAGTGGTGGTGCACGCCTGTAATCCCAGCACCGGTGAAGCTGAAAGAGGAGGATCACCACAAGTCTGAGTTGCCTAGTGAGACCCTGAAGCAAATACATTTAAAAAGTCCACTATGAGAGAAGTAGTTTCTGTGGTATTCTTACTGTGGTTATAGTAGTACTATGTTACCAAATTTTATTTCTTGCCTTTTTGTATCACTATAAGCAAAATTTTCTTTTTATTACTTTTAATAAGAAATAACATTGAGGGTCCCGGTGGGATGGCTCAGTGGTCTAAAGCGCCTGCTCGGGGAAGCTTGGGTGGCTTCGGGGACCGCGGTTCGATCCTTGGCACCACATGCTGCGCCAGCCCTGCCCTTGGGGTGGGCTGAGCCGGCCATAAAAAATGAGTGAATAAACAAAGGTTCTGAAACAAGAAAAAAATAATAAATAAAATTTAAAAATAATAATAATTAAAAAAGAAAGAAAGAAATAACATTGAGACAGTTTCAAAACACATTAGCAGGACAGCCACAATAATTGGTACATTGTCTTCATAGTAGTTGTTCAGAGTACAAGATGCAGATGTGATAATTTTTGTAAACACTATTAGTACAAATATTTCTTCTCATTGAGCTAAGATAAAGTAGTTGTATACATAGAGCAATATTCCATAATAGTAGTGGCTTATCAGCAGGACTGGCATGGTTGGAAGTTGTTGACTTGAGCTTTTAATTTTTTTTTATTTTTCATTTTTTAATTATTATTATTATTATTATTATTATTATTTGTCTTTTTGAGATAGGGTCTTGTTATGCAGTTCAGGCTGGCCTTGAGCTCACTTTTGTAGCCCAGGCTGGTCTCGAACTCACACCAATCCTCCTGCCTCAGCCTCCCGAGTGCTGGGATTACAGGCGTGTGCCACCACGCCCGGCTTGACTTGAGCCTTTTATAGCTCAGCATACTTATCTGGTTAACCATCCAGCAAAAAGTCTAACCATGTGATATAAAAAGTAAAGCCATAGTAACATGCTCAGCTTTAAAAGGCTCAAGTCAACAGCTTCCAACATTGCCATTTATGGACTACTGGAATATATATATATATATATATATATATATATATATATATATATATACTTTCTCTTGGTTTAATGAAGAAGAAAGAAAGATTTGTACTAGTAGTGCTTATACAAGATATCATGTCTGCATCTTGTACTCTAAACAACCTCTATGAAAACAGCAATATATATAACATTAATTATTGTAACTGTCCTACTAACCTGTTGTGAAACTGTCTCATTGCTGTTCCTTTCTCATTAAAATTAATAAAAAAGAAAAAAATCACCTTAACTAATTTACATAAATATAGCCATAATTAAAAAATAACAGTTTCTACTTTGAAAAAAATTGCATGAAAAATGGATATTTTTCTTTGCTTTGAGAAGGTGTAGAGTTTATGGAAGATAAAAGGAGGTGTTAATTCTAATTTTTCAAATGAAAAGTACGTTAAAAACTTAAGATGACCGGGCTGGCAAGATGGTTCAGCAGTCTAAAGTGCCTGCTTAGGAAAGCTTAGGCAACCTCAGGGATTGTGGTTCAATCTCCAATCTCCGGCACCACATACCGTGCCAGCCCCACCCCCAGGGCAGGCTGAACCAACCATAAAAAACAAAAAACAAAAAACAAAAAAACCTTAAGATCACCACTGAATCTGACTTTCTAGGAAATGAATTATGGTTTCCATAAAGATCCATGTGTAAAAATTATTTCCAGTTGGGTAAGAATTCTAATAAATGACAGTTGACTGGATGTGAAGCAAAATTCCTTCATATCCATAAGCTGAACCATAAATAATTTTCATATGATAAAAAATGAAAACTAAAAGTGAAAATCTAGAATAAATAAAAATAGAAAAAAATAGTAGCAACAAACATGTATTTAATTGTTTTAGTTGTACAAAAGGAAGCTGAATAGTTTTGAATTACTCATAAATTTTTTCTATTTTTTAATTTGCAAATGGAATGCTGCATACTAAAAAGAAGAAAAAAAGCCATGTAATGGAAAAATATGAGGCAGACATAGCTTATAAAAGAACAGACTATTTCTGGGAAAAAAAAGCATTTGCATAAATAAAGAGAACTGAATCCTAGGTGCCACTTGCCAATGCATAACCTTGCTGGGAATGAGAGAATGCAAATGAGTTGTCCACGAGGGTGATGCTCATGTAGGCCGAAGTCCGGGGAGTAACGGCGAGTGCGACATCAGGAATTAGAGCACTATGCACACGTCAGCTAGGATGACACCGGTGGAACACACGTGGGGCTTGGCGGCATTCCAAAGGGAATCAGGGATGGTGGAGGCAGGGGTTCATGACCACCAACTTGTTTTATTTCTAAAAGATGCTAATGTTTATTTCCAGAAATAAAAAAAAATGCATGCTGCCTTATTAAGTGAAAAATAAGAAGTTTTTGTTGGAGGAATAAGTGCCTTCCTTGCTCTTTTGAATCTTGGCAGGAGTTTTCCCTGAGTGCTCATGATTTGAGGTAGTCATTTCTAAGTAAGACACAGCCACTGGTTCCTATCCCCCCCCCCCCCCCCCCGGGGAAGCTTTGATCGCTTTCCTTGCCTATCAGAGGGCGGTGCAGACTCAGCACAGACGTCCTCTCTTGCTGGGCTGCGGGCAGGTGCTCGGGAGTGCGAGCTGGAGAAGCAGCAGGCCTTCTTCCTACTTCCTCCAGCCCTGTCTGTATCACACCCTACCATGAGCTCCCACTGATCTTATTTTTTGAATGGTTTAGAAATACCAAGACTCAAGAACAGTAATGAGAGGGGGACTCTCAAATCCTGCACAATTCCGAGGAAAGAAAGGGGAAGAGGGAGGGAAGCATCCTCTCCTATCTCACATAAGAAGACATGGAAGGCGCCGCTGAGGAGTGTCAGAAAGAATGGTGTTAAAGGCGCGCTTTCCTAGCAAGCCTGCATTCAGTGCCCGTGAGCGTGCGGGCCTGTGCCCTTGGCTCATCCTCGGAGAGACAAGGGAAGACAGCAACATGGAAGAGTGCCAGAGCTGGACTCAGACCATGGGCAGCCAATGTCATCAAACTTCTTAACCTCTGGGTACTTCTGACCTTTAACGTCAAGACTACATTAGGTGATGCTCAGTCTTCCTCCAGATGGATGTCCTCCCCACAGGAGGCACTCGGGGAGAAGACCACGAGCTCAGTACTCATGCCCACGCCATACTTCAAGTTAGCCCGAGTTCAGCCATGAGCCAAAGCAGCAGAGCATTTCACAGTTAGATTTTCTTTTTTCTTTCTTTTTTTTTTTTTTTTTTTAAACTTTATTTATTTATGTTATGGCCAGCACAGCTTGTCCTAGGGGTGGGGCTGGTGCAGCATGTGGTGCCGGGGATCAAACTGCGGTCCCTGAGGTTGCCTAAGCTTGCCTAAGCAGGCGCCTTAGGCCACTGTGCTCTCTCACCATACAGTTAGATTTTCTTTGCTTGGTCTGACTTTGTTTTGACATATTGTAGCAAGTACTGCGAAGGAAATGGATATATTTCTGGCTTGTCAGAGTTAAATGCTGTCTTACATTTTTATTTTAAAGATGGTAAGAAAAGCTTTAGTGTACATCTAGAAGCTTGTGCTCTTTCTACTGAGAGACTGGACACAGTAGAAATATGGACAGGAAAAAGGAATGGAGAAGGGCACATTTGTGGCGCCCGTTCACAGTCCAGTACTGTGTCAGATGTTTTATTTGTGATGGTTGTCGTAAAACCCTAGAAACAATACTTCAGGAACTCACTATGTATCATTTTCACTCCCCTGCAAGCTCCATTAAAAATTGGCACCAAAGTTACTCTCACTGTAGGTAAGTTGCAAATCGACATAGCTAGTAGGTACTGAGTTGGTATATGGTAAATCCTTACTTAAGGATGACAAAAAAGGGGCTGGGGAGATAGCTCTGTGGCACAAGTGCCTGCTTGGCAAGTGCAAGGTCATGAGTTTGAAGCCTGGTCCCACAAAAAAAAAAAAAAAAAAAGGATGACAACAAAATAGAGCAATTGCCTATATATATATAATTATTGCAATTAAAATTCAAATTGTTAATGATTAATCCTCTAAGCAAAGGCTACGTTTCTGCACCCACTGTCAGGAAAGATTACATAAAATGCCATGTGACAGTTTGAGACAGCAAATAGAGGGAAGTGTTAGACTGCATCTCTGTTGATGATGCAAATGTGTAGAAGCTAAACAGCCATTTGTGAAAATTCAAATGCATTTTAATTTACTGGTGATCATCCATAGTTATAATCAAAGCAAAACAAGACAGTGGGGCCACCTATGTCAAGGCAAATAATCACCCGTGTAGAGAGATGTCTGATTTCCACCCCTCTCCAAGAGCCACTCTTTGGTTCATTCAGGGTTCTTGTTTTAGCTTCCTCGACATCCGCTTAGACCAAAACAGCACATCTTATCCAGTGGCTGAAGATCGGAAGACAGTTCTCTACAGAAATTACACTCACACAGCAGAGGTCCTACTGTGAAGCGGCTCAGATCAGTGAACCATGACACAGCAGCTTCGCTCTTGCTCGGCACTGACATCCTTTAAGAACTAGAGTAGGAGATCTCACCCACGAAGAGGCACAGCCATCGCTTTGCAACCCACAGAGGTGTCTCTTGGGCAAAAGATTGAGAGCTCGAAAAGCTGGTTAATTCCCATAAAGCTACAAGCTACTCCCATAGTCAGTAAGGTAATGCCCTGAGCAATAGTTAACTAGACATAATTTAATCTAAGGGTTTCACTGATGGATTAAAAGATTTAAACTTAAAAAGTGCTAAATGGTTCACTGGCATTTGTCAACCTTGGTGGAGTTGTTTCATTCTATTTGCCTGAGTTTAGGGAGCTGATGTGATCAAATGAAACAGCTGATATAGACAATTTATGGAACTGTAAATGCAGAGCAGTAAAAGCAATACAAAAGTCAAAAGAATAGAGAAGTGCTGTGTTCATGTACCAGCTCCTTGTGATGAATGCCAGAAATCGTGCACTGCAAACAGGTATATAAAAATAAAACAATTGAAAAGGATGTAAAAGAAAGCAGCGTATTTCTATGAACCATTATCTAGTTATTAATGAATATTATTGTCATTTGATTCTTCAGCATTTAAAAAAAATGTGAGGGTGTTCTTGAAAGAAAATCACGCGGCCAAACAAAAAATTAAAAGTGTTCATTTGGTCACATTTTTTTTCCCCAATGAAACATGTCATCTTGTGTGATGGTGTGTGTGTGTGTGTGTGTGTGTGTGTGTGTGTGTGTGTGTGTTGTATGTCTGTTTCAAGGCACCTGTGTACTTCCAAGGTTTAAGGCACATACTGCAGTTCCCTGGGACTGGGCAGGTTGTATTTTTCAGAATTGACAAGTCAGAGAATCATCCACTTTATCTCTTTCTGCAATTAGAGGTTTTTGGATTATTCTGACCAGCACATATACAAGAAAAAAAAAAAAAATTCAAAGCTATGTGGTTCCTTCCTTCCTGTCTGCTGCAGGCATCTTCTGTGACACACATAATTCTTTACAGCCACTACCTAGAAAAATCTATGCCCAGTGTGTATCAGGCTCAGAATGGAAGTGATTGTGTGACACTGTGGGTGACTTCATACATGGGACGAAATGGTATTCATCTTTGTACTCAGAGGATTTTTTTTTTCCAAGTGTTGCATTGCTCTGGATTATATTTAGATTTCTAATAGTCTTTCTCATGCTGTTCTTTGCCTAAAATGCTAACTACATAAGTGGCAGTGACTTCCTATTGCAAAAATGCCAGAGACATTGACCTTGGGGCACTCCTTCAGCTGCTCTTTCCTGTATCCTGTTGTAAGCCTTGCCTTTGGCTGCCTCTCTGGGTCCACAGATCTGCTACAGTGAAATTTAACTGTCAACTTGATTGGCTTGGGAGTCACCCAGGAGTCAGCAAAGCTCACCTGTGGGTGTGTCTGGGTGACTCTAGCAGGTGCGGCTTTGGGGTCTCTATCGGGTTAGCTCTCACTCCTTCCTCTCTGGGGCTGTTCCTCTGGCTTGTTCCTGGAGTAGGCAGCATTGCTTTCCCACATCCTTCTCCCTTGCGTCTGCCTCAGAGCCCACCCACCATGGCCTGAGCTAAGCAAACTTCTCTGATTATTACGGTGTAGATCTAGATGTCTCTAGGTCCTTCTGGCACTCAAAGCCAAGGTGTTTGGGAGGTGAATGAACTTTGGGGATGCTATAACTGATCAGTTGTGGTGGGTCACTGAGGGTGTGACCCGGAAGGACTCGCTTCCCTCAGACCTCCTCCTTCACCCTGTGCTTCCGGGTCAGCAAGACTCGGCAGCTTTTCCTCCGCTGTGCCCTGTGCTTTCCTGCCTCAGAGCTAGACTGAAAGTGCGGTCCCAAATACACTTCTCCTTTAGACTGTGGGTGTTGAGCACTGTATCAGCAATGAGAAAAGGCAAGGGGACAATGCCACAGACTGCCCTAGTCACGCTTGTGTCGCCTGGGCTGCCTCTGTTGTGGACCTGCTGCTGAGCTGCGCTTTGTAAGAAGCCAAATATGATGCAGTCTGCCTCCCAGATGCAAGTTCTTTCCTCTGTCTTGGGTGTTGATGCTTTCTTTTTAAAAAAAACTTAATTAATTAATTTTTTTAAAAAATGGATTTGGTATACAGTACACAGCTGGGACTGGTAGTGATCCTCATGTGTCAGTCTCTCCAGCACTGGCATTATGGGAGTGCACTACCATGCCAGGTCTCCATGGCCAGCTCGTTGCACCCAGGTTGGGGCCGGCATGGCATGCAATACCAGGGATCGAGCCTGAGTCCCTGTTCTTTCCAGGCAGGCACTTAGACCACTGAGCTATCTCCCCAGCCTGGGCGTTGATACCTCTTGAGCAATTTGCCCACAAGAACACACTTTAGTGAACTATAAGGGCTCTAATGGCTATTTGCAAACAACATTCTGGCTCTGAGGTTTGTATTGAAAAGAGCTCAACTTGCTATTCCTGGACAAATGTGCAACTGAAGATAAAATGAAACATGTCATGGTTTCTCTCCTATGGAATATGACAATTGGAATTTCACGTATCACGTATTACTGCATAGGGGCCTTCTACCATCAGTGGGAGAGCCCAATGGAGTCCAGCTCCCAGGATTTAAAAAATTTCTTAATGATTGTAGTTGTGGGATCAGTGACAGGGGCCACTCCCAAACTTTTAGAGCTCTGTTTATCTAGTGGAGCTCAGCAGCCATACGTGCTTGTTATGCAAGATAACTTGTTTGAAGTACATGACCACATGTGGCTTCTGGCCACTCTTCAGGGCCACCAGTGGGTGGAACATTTCCATTACTCCCCAGAGTTCTACAAGGTAAAGTTGGGAATCCCAACAAAGGGCCCAAGGCATAAGCAAGAGTGAAGCTGTGCAGAGGATGTCGGTAACCGGTCCTCATAACAGTGAGTGGTGGCACTGTCTCCTTTAGAGAATCCAGCATGGTAGAAAGCCTGGATCCCTGGGAGGGTGACATGGTCCAGGGCACACATACATAGTGGCCCCCTGAGCAATACGGGTGCAGTCTTTGGAGAAGCACTACACTTTATGGGGGAAACTCAGCACTCCTAGGGCAGGCTTAGGGAGCATGAAGAGGAACCAAAGTTAGAGCACAACAAAGGTGAGGGTAGTGGGTAGAACAGGGCTCAAAGCTCTTGAGCTTATTCCTGGGAGGCAATGGCTTGAGGCCAAGCTGGGTTATACCCCTTAATTGCTATCAACCCTAAGACAGGATAGCAAGAGTCATGTAATCAGAGCTCACCAATCTCCACAACTCCAGTCCCCCGGATGACCACCTGGTGTTGACAGGATGCCTTCAAGCCAGCAGGCTAGGGGCTGGGAACCAAAACAGACACCCAGAAAAGCATGGCCTTGCTGGCAGGAGCATCTGGGGTTCTGGGTTTAATTCTAGAAAGTCTAGAGAGAGAGAGGGATGGAAAGTGTTTTGCGCCTCTACAGACACAAAATGAGAGAGGTGGGCTCAGACCCCTCCCCTCCACCCCAGCACTCCTAGGAGATGACTGCTGTCACTCTACCAGCTCACCTAGCTCCACACAAGTTCCTGCCTGGCAAAAGAGCTAAGTCAGCAACTGTTTCCTAAGCTTTAGGCAGCTTTCCTTTCAGCAACGAGGTCCTGGACTGGTGGTGAAACTGAGGGTGGGGGTCAGTGAGGAGACATGACCCCTTTCATGCCCAAGACCCCAGCCCTGTCCTCAGTTCACAAGAGGAGCCCAGAAGGCAGCTGGAAAGGGGGTCTTCCAAAGAGAACTCTTTCTAGGCAGCTGCTCTAGGATGCAGACCATGCTTGTAATACTTACATTTATGGGGACATCTGTCAAAATGAGAGGAAATGAATATCTACTGGTGATCTCTAAAGGTTCTTTTTAGCAACCCATGAAAGTTAATTTGGGAGCATGACTTTCCTGCTCTTTGGAATAGATGCTAAGGAGACACAGTGCTCTCTTACTGCGCTGGAGACTGTGGTGTGTGCACTTAATGCTATGTGGTGCTGTAATCACTCTAGCTACCTTGTTACCATGAGGAATGGCAGCCTGAGGATGGCTTCTCTTAAGCATGTGGTATAGCTGATGAATCGATCAATACTGGTATTACCTTATCAGTGGACTCTTGCTATGTGTGGTGAGATCTGTCCATCCGTCTGTCCGTCCGTCCGTCCATCCGTCCATCCACCCATCCACCCATCCATCCATCCATCCACCCACCCATCCATCCATCTACCCACCCACCCATCCATCCATCCATCCATCCATCTATCCATCCATCCATCCTTCCATCCACAAACCTATTCATCCATCCATGCAATAAAGTGAGCATCAACAAACTCCAAGCATTGCTCAAGGCATTTGGGATTCTTTCAAGGACATATGCGTGAAGGTTGCTGACTTGCGCATGTTGCCGACTTCTTTCCTGCTTCAGCCTCTTTGGGTGAAACAGCTTTGTTGCCTGCAGCCAGAGGATATTAATCGGTACGCTGCTGACTGCACATTGCTTGACCAGGAGCTGAACTGTAAGCTACAATTACATAGCTTAAGAAGGATCCGTGGTCTTCCTCCAATGCATTTAGACATTTGTGGACCTTCCATGCCGTCCCTAGGTCTCCTGCTTTGGCTTCAACGTTGTACCTTTCTATTTCACTTCCTATTTTCTTCTGCCACTCCTTGGTCTGGGAAGGTTCATTTTATTACTGGTTACTTCTTTTTACTCCTCAAACTGCATGTTGGGGCTCTTGGAGTTTTCCACTGATTTTTCTTACCCTGTGTTGTCTCTGAGAAACAGCATCAGCTTCCAGGAGTTGACAGCCATAGTGACTCCAAACCATCTCCAGTGGAGATCGCTCTTGCGTTTCAAGTGTGTCTCATGCAGTCCAACTTAGACATCTAGTTGCCTCAGCCAGAGGGGCTAGGTCGCTGTGTTTTGTTTCCTGAACTCGCTTCTCTTGAGTTGTCAGCTCAGTGAATAAGCCCTACATGGGTCCAGCCAGCTGCCCAGACTGAGCCCTGAAAATCAACCCTGCCCACCTACCGCCTTCCTTCAGTCTGCCACACTTAGGCTGCCACAGGGGCCCCCTGACCTCAGCTCCTCTGCCACTCCCCACCCAAGGTCCCATACATGGTGCCCCTGGCATCTACCATCTTATCACCTGAACCCCAGAAAGTCCACAGCAGGTCTCCCTGATGCTCATCCTCGGCTACCCACAAGCCCTTCTGCCCTGGAGTCAGGGTGCTGAGGCTGCATAGCTGATGGTGCAGAAAAGGCCTCCCTGAGCTCGCTGCCTCCAGGCAAGGACACTAAGCACAGTTTTCCAGCTGGCACAGCCTGCCCTGGTGCCCTCTTAGCAAGCAGATGCACCAGATACTCACCCTTTCCCTTCTTCCTATTTTACTATAACAAAGAGATGTTTTAATAATTCCGTGCCTCTGACTTGTCTGGTCCTTAATCTCAGAACATCACCTCTCAGCCCATCTTCCTAGGACAATTCAAACTGCATTCAGACTTCCCCTAAGGTGCTGCTCCTTCCAAGGTATCTTTCCTGAGTTCCCAGGCCCAGGCGAGTGACACTTTCACATCCTAGCACTATACTTTCCCCACCATAAGTTCCAAGCCGCCTCTGCCTATCACCAGGACTGTCAGTTCAGTTATCCAGGGATGGCTCCCTTGTCCTCCTCCTACTTCTAATACCAAGAGTGACAGCTGCACATCAGAGCCACCAAGCCACCTGCAGTGCCTGCGTAGATTCAGCGGGGAATGTTTGCTGCTGCTTCTGCTTCTGGGACTCCTCTGGCTTTTCTGAGAAGTCAGTGTTGCTTGCATACATAGTCTGCATTCCAATTTCCTTTTTTCCTCTTTATTGTTTGAACTATTCTCTGACAATCTCAATTTGACACCATTACATTTTAAAAGGTGGGGTTTGCTCAAAATACCTCCATGACCAAGTCGGGGGAGCTCATAGCACTGAAGGCTGGGGTGCTAGGCAAATGATTGTCTGCTGCAAGGCTGGAAGGAAGGACTCTTTATGCTCACAGCTAAGACCAACTTGGCCTTCTGAAGATGCCATTTCTGGGTGAGACACTGGAAGACTTAAAAGTGTGCCTACCCTTGGTGCCCTGCAATGGCTGTCACAAGCATTTCCCATAAACTCGAAGCCACTGCACCGGGATGCCAGGTAAAGAAAAGGATTTCAGTAGGTTCAAGCCCCCCGTCCGCATTTCTAAGACAGAGAAGAATTTTTATTTTCATTTGGAAGAGATCTTTGAATTTAAATATCAGGGGCTGGTGGGATGGCTCAGTGGTCTAAAGCACCTGCTTAGGAAAGCTTAGGCGGCTGCAGGGACCAGTTCGAATCCCGGCACCACATGCTGTGCCAGCCCTGCTCCCAGGGCAGGCTGAGCTGGCCATAAAAAATAAATAAATAGTTTCAAAACAAGTTAGTAGGATGGTTACAATAATTAATGCCCTGCATATAGTTATCTTCATAGTAGTTATTCAGAGCACAAGATCCAGACCTGATATCTGAAACTGTTTCATTGCTGTTTTGTCTTTTTTTTTCATTAAAATGAATAAAAGATGTAAAAAAAAAATACAAAACGCATTTGGAAAAGTTAAAAAAATTAATGTTCATTGAACGTGTTAATGTTTAATTGTTTAATCAGTCAGTCTTACATACCTATGTCTGTTGACCTATACTGATTTGATGATGAAAATATGTAATGCAACCACTGTTAAATTTTTCTTGTTTTGATATTCTGTACTAAATGTACTCTTAGTTGTTACTGTTTTTTCTATCTTTGTTTCTGCTATTTTTACTCTTTAAAATAAAATTAAAAATAAATAATAAGCCGGGCGTGGTGGCGCACTCCTTTAATCCCAGCACTCGGGAGGCTGAGGCAGGAGGATCGGTGCGAGTTCGAGACCAGCCTGGGCTACAAAAGTGAGCTCAAGGCCAGCCTGAATTGCATAACGAGACCCTGTCTCAAAAAGACAATAAATAAATAAATAAATAAATAAATAAATAAAGTTTACATATTTCTATAAAAAAAAGAATTTAAATATCAAGCATTTTCCTCTTGAATAGCAGAGGAAGGAAAATGTAAAAAGGGTTGTGTTGGCCTCATTAATGGGGCAAAGCACACACTGGGGCCTTTTATTATTTGCTGTAAAATTTCTCTATCTCCAGTGGATGCTCGCGGTCTTGGGCTCCCTGTGAGTTCTGCTGTCTCCCATGAGCCCGCCTGCTCCCCACTTCCTCTTTCTTCACCTCAACTCTTTCTCTGCAGGCTGCCACATGGCAGGCCCAGGCCTGCGCAACCTGCAGGCCTGGGGTCACTGCTTCCATGGTAGTTAGCTGCATCCCCCCCGCCCCCCAAACACACCCATGCTGCATGAAGCAGCACCACTGTAAGAGAACTGGGCTTTCCTGGAGAAGGAGTGATGAAGACCATGGTAAACTGGCCAACAGGATCCTTAACGGTCCACACACACCACGTCATGTTTATTCATAGAGCTTATTTACAGCAGCAACTAGCCGTAATCTTTATCAAGGTCCTCTGCCTAACAATGGGTAAAACTGTCCTCTTCTTTATGGTTTCTAACTGGGGACATGTGGTCCTAACAGGGCGCTTGTAAGGCCACAGTCACTACTGGAATGACAGCTGCAGCCAGACCCCGGGCTTTCTCATGGTCCTTTCTCAGTGAGGGGCACAGCGAGCCAGGTGGGACACTGTAAGTGGTAGTTTCCTTCAAGGCGTTCAGAGGTGCTGCCTGGAATGCAGTGTTTGGCATCTAGACACCGGGGGTGACTGAGAAATGCTGTGAATGCTTAAACCTTATAAAACAAAACAACTCCCCCCCCCTTATTTCCATAAAAGACATCTTGTCAAGAATGATGGGATAAGTGCGCGCCAAGCAAGGGGAGAATTTTCAGAGGGACACTGGTGGTGTGTCCTTTGCTCCAGTATAGTTTTAAAATCTAACGGTCACCGTAGATTTTGATCACCTCCTGCTGATCAAACTTCCGTGAAAATTTCTGTCAAGCAAGAACATTACTACCTCATTCACCGGCTCTCGACGGTGCAATGGCGGGCTACCCCTCGAGGTCAGGATGACTCTGGAACATAAGCGCATTGATTCTGTTCAGGACACTGAGGAAGCCCCAGCACCCCAACCAGAAGACCCCAATGAAAGGGGATGTGCAGAGATGTTTCAGCAAGCGGCAAGAATGGTGGGCCAAGTGCAGGAGAAGCGGGTGTGTGGGGCCGGCGAGATAGCTCAGAGGTCTAAAACTTCTGCTTAGGCAAGCATAGGCAAGCGTGCAGGGACTGCAGTTCGATCCCTGGCACAACATGCTGCACTAGTTCCACCCCCAGGGTGAGCTGAGCCAGCCTCCCCGCAAAAAAAGGTGTGTGTGTTTGGCTTTGTGTCTTTAAATGGAATACTTTTTTTTTTTCTTGAATTAAACATTTCCTGTAGTTTTTGAGTATACCTGGTATGTAACAGCATAGTCAATATAATACTGCCTATTTAACATCTGGCAACCGTTTCACAAACTATAAAACTGTGAATAAATAAATAGGGTTCCTGCCTTGGACTTTGCCATTACAGGTGACCAACACATGCAGAAAGAACTTTATATCTGTATCTGTCACTCCTGGCAGACTGTTAACAGGGCCCAGGTACAGTGGGAGACCCTCGGGCTATATCTGTGAACAAATGGCCCCACAGGTGGAAGAACCGTCAGGAAGTGTCACTCCGGGACACAGGGCAGGTGAGAAGTGGTAAGAGCTGACTGAATCAGAGAAAATGGAGGACACAGCTGAGCAGCAGCTGGATAGAGACTGAACCCCTTGGGTGGGGGCGCTGATACTGCAGAAGGCTTGGCTTGGTGGGCTGTGCCAGAGCTTGGTTTGTCCCTGGGGGAAGCCAGGAGTCACTGCAGGCTCTGAGCAGCACGATCTGGGTTCTGATTTGCAGAGCGCCAAGGAAGCCAAGGCACTAGAGGGGGCCGAGTCTACCACAAGCATGCCGAGGCATCTCAGCGGGGCAGGGCTTGTGGAGTAGGCCACAGGCTGCTTTCTAGCAAGAGTAGGGTCAACGGTTAGAATCTGGGTGTCCACACACCAGTTTTGGCCACCCAATGACATCATCCAGGTTGATGTAATAATATCCCCTGTCCCCAAAAGACCCTCTATGGTTGCCTTTGTCTAAGACCACACCTCGCTGCTACTGCTTTATCCTACAGATATCCTACAGATTTCCTGCCAGGGTACCCATCACTCCTGGACAGCATGCAATATGCATATTATTTCGCACTTCCTTTAGTGGAATGCACCCTGTGAGAACATGAGGTTTCCTCTTCCCGATGGTCCCTGTGGCCCAAGCCCTACATAAGACCCAGTACGGAAGCACCACGCTAGCAAATGGATGAATTCTGCCTGCATCTAGGAAAGACCTAGAACGTTTATATCCAAGTCTTGTTCGCTGAAATTCAGCCTTAACTTAAACAGATAAAAACAAGCTATCCATCAAATTATACTTTATTTCCCCCCTTTAATCAGTTTAACATGTTTGCTGTTTAGTGTGTTAGTGGCTTATCTTAATGCCAACATTGTGTTCTCCACAACTGTGACAGCCATATTGCAGACAATCTGGAAAATGGAAGAAAAAGAATTTGTACTGTTGTTATCACTGCCCCAAGAGAATTCAAAACATTCTCTCATTGGGAATTTTCAAACCTTTCTGCATGCTTTCCTGGTCTTGATATAGCGAAAGATCAAGCTTTAAATTTGAAGCTTTTATCTAAAGCTCTTCTGGCTTCTAAAGAGACATGATCCCATAGGAAGCTAATTTTAAAAACAGATCATTGAAGAACTACTTTTACTATGGCTAACGTAGTCTACTCAGTGAGAGGATTTCTGGAGATATTTTAGATTCTCTTTTTTTTTTTTTTAGGTCCCAGTTCTCATTTCCCTGTTTTGAATCGACAGATTATTTGGGATTTTGATCCACTAAGAAAAACATAAAGAATTTTACAGAAAACTGTGAGAGTGATAAAACCCCATTCATTTTTAGTTTACCAAGCCCATATAGTTACAGACTTTCCGCTGGGCATGGTGGGGCACTCCTGTAATCCCAGGACTTTGGAGGCTGAGGCAGGAGGATTGCAGTGAGTTCAAGACCAGCCGGGGCTATCTGGAACTATACAGGGAGAACCTGTCTCAAAAAAATTAGTTATGGACTTCAACTCGATACAGCGAATTCACCTACGCACTTTCTACGAATGGGAAGGATGTTGGAAAAAGCAGTGGCAAAGAGGAAAAGCTCCCTGCTGAAGAGAGTCAGCTGCTTCCCACATTAGCACCAGCAGACCCTGCACTCAGACTAATAGCATCAATAAGAATGAAAATGGGGAATGGATTTAGAGGGAGATATTGCAGGTCAGTTGGGAAGGGATTAAAGAAATAAAAGAAATTAACTGTATTATGGACCTGTACCTACTCCCCAGATGAACATGAGCTTTGTGTACATCAAACATATGCTAATAGAAAAAGACAGTGCCGTAAAAAGAAGCTGAATTTGCCCCCACAGGCTGCGTGAGACTTCTTTTGTTAAGCTACAAAGCCACCAGGGTGACAAACGCCTTAATGTAGAAAAAGAATTCAATGTCATAGTAATGCGTGACTCTACCTCAGAGTGTTCCCGAGTTTCCAGATGGGGCCACAAAGGATCCAGGGAGAGAGGCTTGGAGAACTGCTTCTGGGCTACACAAGCCCTGGAGGTGACAGGCAGACTCACTGGGGTACTGGGTGCTGAGCATGTCACACTGTTCCCTTGGCCACACGGGGAGGGGAGCTTGCAGCGGGCCTGGAAATGAAGGCTGGGCATGGTACAGAAGGCCAGGCTCTGGAGGAGAGACACACACCTCTGGATTCTTTCCCCTGGGAGCTTAATGGACCACAGAGGCTACTGTGATGGCTTAGTCATATGCAGGTGAGTAAGTGACTCAGTACAGGGTCTCCTAGGCCCAGGAGGCTCAGAGGACTACAGAGAGTGAGAAAAGATAGCACTGCCAGCCAGCCCTGGAAGTGTGCCCCCGGGGTAGGGAGAGAGCTGTGCGCATCCCACTGGTACCTTGGGCTGCTCACTTGTGCAAGGAGAGATGTTCTGAAAGCTCCCGGGGACCCACCATGGTGGGAATGGGTGCGGGAGGCACCCCAGTGAAAGGGAGCCACTGTCAAGAGAGCAGGTCAGAGACCAGCACCTGGGAACACACCCGCCCTGGCCAGGCACGAGGAAGTCCTGAAAATTGCAGTAAGCTGACCACACCATTGGCGTTTCAGGAGTGCTTGGACGGCAGGCACAGACTTGAAAGAGAAATATTTAATGATCTGGCTGTCAGGTGACAGCAGCCCGAATCAGTAACAAGACCTGACACAGACACATCCTACTCGTGGCTGTGACAAGTTGGAAGTGACAGTTGTCATCTCACTTAAAGACCCAAGATAGAGAGTACATGTGATGGTTTGTGTCTAGTTGTCTCCCTAAGGCCTCATGCAGCCATGGGGGCAGGGTTCTAGAGCTGGTGATTAATTCATGAGCCATGCTGGAATTCTGGGTAATCTGTGTACGATATAAGGGAGGGGGACAGGCCGGCTAGCTGTGCAGCCCCTTTTCCTCCTCCCCACTTGGCTTTTCTCTGTTTTCTGCCACCATGAACTGCTGCCCTCTGCCACATGCCACACTGCCTTGGAGCCAGCTGAGGATGGACTGAAAGCTCCACAAACTGCGAGTTAAATAAACCTTTCCTTCCTTAATTTTGGGTATGGGATATTTTGTCTCAGCAATGAGAAAAAAGTAACTAAGACAGTATAGATTTCAGAGTAGGAGAAAGAAGAGTGAGAGAAGAGAGAGAAGACAGAAGAAAAGGAAAAAAAATAAGAGAAGGGACAGAGGGAGAGAAGGCAGGGGACAGGGGGAGGGGACAGAGAACATGAACCGCAACACATTTCAAATGGCAAACCATATACAAAACTGTAGGACAATCCTATGGCTTTTTTTTTTTCCTTGTCTCTTATTCTCTTTTATTATGTCTTTTAAAAAATAAACATTTTCTTGAGAGAGAGAGAGTATAGCATAATTCATATGACAGAAGCAGTATACATTTAGAAGAGAGAATGATAGGTATTCCAAGCATGCTTTTAGTATTAGACACCACTGCTATTATGGACTATGGGACTATCTACACAACTACTTCCTCTTAGTTCAATGAGAAGAAAGATTCGTACCAATAATGTTTAGAAAAGATATCATGGCTGTATCTTGTACTCTCAGCAACTACTATGGAGACAATAATATGCACTATAGTAATTACTGTAACTATCCTACTAACCTGTTTTGAAACTGTCTCATTGTTACTTCTTTCTCATTAAAATTAATAAAATTAAAAAAAAATAAAATTAATACAATTAAAAGAAACAGCAAAGCACTTAGAAAACAGAAGCCAAAAAGATGTAATACTAATGGGAAAAGTACACCCCAGGAAAACGACTGATATCTAGAATATATAAAGAGCTCAAAAAATTAGACCATCTCAAAAATAAAAGACCTAATCGAAACAATGGGCAACTGAAATGGAAAGACATTTCTCAGAAGAAGAAGCACAGATGGCCAATAAGTGCATGACAAAAGCTCAGTGTCACTGGCTATTAGAGACATGCAAATGAAAACAACATTGAGACTTCATCTCACTCCAGAAAGAATGGCTGCCATCAAGAATCAAATCATAACAAGGCTGCTAGGGGAAAAAGAACCCTTCCATACTGTCAGTGAGAATACCGAATAATACAACTACATGTAAATCAATATGAAGATTCCTAAAGACATGATATTATGGAGCAACAGGCATGCTCCTGTCTGTAGAAGCACAAATCATGACCACTACATCTTGGAAGCAGCTTCTGGAGCAAGTCCATAAAAAAAACCAGCGGATAAGGAAATATGGCAGAGATACCTAATAGAGTGCTATTTGGCTACAGAGAAGAGTAAACGAGTCATTGGTGGAAGAACAGATACAACTTGAAACTACAATGTGAACTCAAATAAATCAGACCCTCAAGCCTAAATACTCAGATGGCTTCTCTCTCATGAGGAAAGTAAGGTATAAAAGAAGAGCAAAATAAAAGATAAGGCAGTAGATCTTTTACAAGCGGGGAGGGGAGCAAGAGCCTGAGGTGGGGGTATATAAAAAGATGCATTGAGCTCTCACACCAGCTCCCTACAACAAATATGGTCATGAACTGAAGACCATGCAAGTGGAGGGTGAAGATCTAGAGCTGACAGATATTGGGGAGGAAGAAACACAGCCGACATATGTTCAGTATATGGAGTTACTCCTTCAGATGGATGTGAACACGATGGACTACAAATATGCACGCCCAAAAATTTAAAGCTTAAAAAGAGATTGAGATATGGCACAGACAGAACAGTGTCACATTTCAATATTTTGACATGAAAAAGTTATGTAAGATATTTCACTTTTTTTCTTTTTTTTTTTTCTGATTGTATCCTAAAATGATAATATTTTGGGTATATTGGCTTAAATAAAATATCTGATTAAAATATAACAGATATACAAACTACTGCAAACAGTAGTGCTTAGGTAGAGTAACTCTGAAACTTTGGCTAGGACAATTGGCAAGAGAAAGAAATGAAAGGAACATGTATAGGAAAGGAAGAAGTCACCTTGTCCTTATTTGCAGATGATGTAGCCTTTTGCATAGGAGGAGGAAAAGCTTCTGCTGAAAGCCTTCTCCTATTAATAAGCAATTTCAGCAACGTGGCAAGATAGAAAAGCAACACACAAGAGCCCATAGCATCCCTGTATCTCAGCAACGACTTCGCTAAGACAGAAACTCAAATAATACTCTTCACTTGATCTTAGCCAAACAGCTGAGAAATGATAATAATACCATTAAGAATAGCATCAAGAAAAAATAAAATAGGGTTCCTGTCACCAGGAAAGGGAAAGTCCAGTACAGCAAAAATTACAGAACTCTGAAAAAAGCGAGAGAAGAGGACAGGAGGAAATACAGGGATGCGCCCCATCCCTGAATAGGTAAGGTTGGTATTCAAATTTCCAAAGCTGATGAATATGTTGAATATAATCCCAATCAAAGAACCAATAGGTAGCATTCCTCACAGAATCAGGGTAAACAATCTTAACAAGAGCTATGGACCAAGAAGAAATGTAAAATAGAGAAGGTAATCTTGGGCAACGAGAACAGAGCAAGACGCACCACCATCCCAGATTTCTAGCTACGTTTCAAAGCCACAGGGATAACAACAACACAGTAAGGACACAAAGACAGACCCACGGGTAAGTGGCACAGAATACAGGGAACACAAACACCTGAGTCTGAATTCAACCATCTGCTGTTTGACAAAGGGACCAAGAACATATGCTAGAGGAGAACAACCTAGGTAACAAATGGTTTGGGGAAAACTGGTTATCCACACGCGGAAGATGAGCCGTAGCCATACCTCTCAGATGCTCTGTACTAACAGCAAATAGATCAAAGATGGTTTTAAAACAGAAGCAACCTTCTGGGCCCAGCAGGATGGCTCAGCGGTCTAAAGCACCTGCTTAGGAAAGCTTAGGTGGCCGCAGGGACCGAAGTTCGATCCCCGGCAGCACATGCTGTGCCAGCCCTGCCCTCAGGGCAGGCTGAGCCAGCCATTATATATAAAAAAATAACCTTCTGGAATACAAAATAATAGGTAAACTCACTGAAGTTATAGGTATAGGCCAGGGCTTTCTGAATAAAGAACCCAACTGTACAAAACTAACACCAAGAATCAATGAATAGAATCACATCAAATTAAATGGCTTTTTCCCAGCTAAGAAGATGACCAACAGAATGAAGACAATCCACCGAATGGGAAAAATACACCTTTGATAGAAGACTAGTATCTAGAACATACAAAGAACATAAAAAGTTAGAGCCTCCCAAATAAAAGATCCAATTATAATTGGGAAACTTAAATGAATAGATATTTCCCACAGAAAGAGGTCCAAATGGCCAATAAATACGTGAAAAAAGACTCAACATTGCTGAACATCAGAGAAATGCAAATTAATACTGAGATTCCAGCTTACTTCAGAAAGGATGGCAGCCATGAAGAAACCAAATAATAATGAGGCTTCTAGGCAGAACTCCTTCTCCACTGTTAGTGGGAATTTATTAAACCAGTACAACTGTGATGGAAGTCAGTATGGAGGTTCCTCAAGAAACTAATAGTAAAAATTCTATTCACCCCAGCTATTCCCCTTCCAAGCATCTCTGAAAGAGCAAAGGACACTGCATTACAATGGTGCACGCATACCCACGCTTAGGGCAGCAGCGCTCCTAAGAGCTACGTCTTGGAAGCAGCTCCTATGTCCACCCACGGATGGATGAATAAGGAAACTGTGGCACTGATACGCAGTGCAGCACAACTCTGCCTTTCAGAAGGGTAAACTTGGTCATTGGTAGGAAAAGGGATGCACCCGAGACTGTAACGTTGAGGGAAGTAGAGACACAAGTTGCACCACTGCAGTGCTTGTAGGTGACAAACCTAAAATATAAGTAAATCAAAGAGCAAAATAGAAGGCAGAGAACAGGAAGCGGAGGATGGGGCTTTTGCAGATGGGATGAAGACCAAGAGATGGCAGGAAGAGCGACAGAAAAGGGAACACAGATGTACCTAAGATGTGTATCTAAGTGTCTCAGTTAGTTTTTACTCATTTGCTGGGACAAAATACCCAGCACCCAAAATGAAGGAAGGAAAGGTTTATTTAGCTCACAGTTTGTGTGGGTTTCAGTCCATACACAGCTGGCTCCCCGGCAGAGTGGCACAGGGCAGAGGGCAGCAGTTCATGGCGGTGGAAAACAGCCAAGAGCAAAGGGAAGGGCAGCAGCTGTGAGAAGCCACCCTGGCGCTGGAGGTGTAGAACTCACACAGTGTCCATGTCGTTGTCTTGTACAGCATGAGTGTGTTTATAAACTAAGAATCCTGGGTCTGCTGAGTCAATTATTTAAACTTTTAAACTTCTCAAGTTGACACCGTGTATCAACCAGCAGGCTAAGTGTACTAAAATTAGTAACTAAGTTATAATCTTGCTTTAATATATAACTCTACTGTATGTCATGCTTGAAAAAAATAAGGAAGTAACCTGCTGGTGGCAAAACTATGGCGCTTGTGGTGCAGTCGCCTGTTTGCTTTCACCGAGAGTCCTAAAAGGTTCGCCATCACTGGAGCAACTCAATAAGCAAAAACACAATATTCATCGGCTAACTGAGGTGGACATGGTCAATCATATCAATCACTGGCATTTGAATAAATGCATATGATTTATGTACTGCATGTGTTCCTTATGTATTCTAGATGTTAGTCCTTTGTTCGAGGAGCAGCTGGTAAAATTTATTCCCCATTCCGATGCTATGGTGAAAGGTGCTGTTTCTCTGTTTTCTCTTCCAATGAGTTTGTTATTTGTGTACAGGAATGCTTTGGATTTTTTGAGTGCTGACGTTGCATCCTATGTTGTCAAGTTTGCTTACTAATTCTAGGAAGCTTTTGGTGGAGGTTTTGGGATCCTCTATGTAGAGTATCATGCCATCAGTATGGAGATTCCTCAAAACAAACAAACAAACAAAAAAAATTCAAACTAGCGGTTCCATTTGGCCCAGCTAGATAGTTTCTTAGGTATCTTCCTGAAAGAGTTGGAAGAATCATGCCACAGTGGTACATTCATACCCATGCTTATAGCAGCACAATTTGTGATAGCTGAATCTTGGAAACAGTCCATATACTCATCAAAAGATAAATAAAGAAAATGTGCTATCTATATACAATGGAATACTACTGTGCCACAAAAAGGACAGACTTCAGTAATCAGTATGAAAATGGATGCACCTCAAGACTCTACTCTTAAATGGAATAAATTGGACAGATCAGTTGAAATAACACATTGCTTTTCTTGTGTGAGAAATCGAAAGCATAAATCAGGACATAAAGAGGATAGATGTTGGAAAGTAGGAAGAACATGTTCAAATGAGAAAGGGCACAAGAGAGGCTGGAGGGAAGAGGAGGGAAGGGCAGAAAGAGTGGAAGGGGAAAAAAAAGAAAGTTATATAAATGGGGTGGAGAATGGCAGAGGGAATGGAAAAAGAGAATCAAGATAAATCATATATAGGTACAAATTCCCTATGATGATTGTGACCGATATTCATGACAAATATGTACTAATAAAAAACAAAGGAAAACAAATTACTTTTACAGAAGAAAAATAGAGCAACTGTACAGTTTTACTTGGGGAGACAGGCTTAGGGGTGCCGGAGAGGGATGGCCTCCCCCGGTGAGCTGAGGGCCTGAGTCACTTCTGAAGCCACCTGGTTTCTCTCAATGGCCTTGGGCTGGATCTGAAGCTGAGAGAGAGGAGGGACGCTGGGTCCCTTCTCCCAGGGATTGTGGTGCCTTAGCACATGTGCTGCCACTTCTCTTCTCCAGAACTGCCTGGGGCCATAGCGGGCTCAATCCCGCAGGCCAGGACCCACAGGTGCAGTCTCCGAGGCCTGGAGCAGCCTCTTTCTTACCTTTGTCATAGATCTCCTTCAGGACGCCACGCTTGATCAGCTCCTCTCTGCTCTGCCTCATCGAGATCTTCCTCTCCAGGGCTGCGAGTGAGACAGACAGACAGACAGACAGACAGACAGGCAGCGTGAGCAGGAGATGGCGCTGTTTTTTTCAAGTGTCAGTATTGATATACAGTGAAATGGAGGGAAACACTTCTGCACAGGACACATTGCTGACATGGCTAATGCTTTCTGATGCTTGGATGAGTCATTTTAACAAAGTCGTCGTCATCACCACCACCACCACCACCACCACCACCACCACCATCACCATCATCATCACCATCACCATCACCATCACCATCACCATCACCATCATCATCATCACCATCACCATCACCACCATCATCATCACTATCATCACCATCATCACCACCATCACCACCATCATCATCATCACCATCACCATTATCATCATCATCGTCATCATCATCGCCACCATCACCATCATCATCATCATCATCATCACCACCATCACCACCATCATCATCATCACCATCATCATCATCATCATCACCATCACCACCGTCGTCGTCATCATCATCATCATCATCATCATCATCATCATCATCTTTATGGTACTGGGGATCCAAACCCAAGGGTGTTTTATAAACAACAAACTTTTACTTTTCTGTTAGCGTGGGTTTGCAGTGGTAGCACTGGCACTCCTTGAGGAGCTGGTCCACACACATAACACATCTTCACTCCTCCTTTCATGGCCCCCTGTGCTCTTTCCCCATCTCTGAAGCTCTTGATCCTCTCCCCATTTAAGCCAACCACTGTGAAAATCTGTGTGAAGAGTCCAGAAAAAGCTAAAGCTAGGCACTCCATTTACCCAGCTTTGCTCCTTCTAGGCAGTGACATCACACACCCACGCTCAGGGCAGCCCAACTCACAACAGCTAAATCTTCCAACGGTCTTTTTATCCATCAACAGACAAATGAATAATGAAGATATGGTGTTAAAGCACAGCGGAGTATGACTCTGCCATAAAAAGAGATAAACTTGAGTCACTTGTAGGAAAACGATGCACCTGGAGACTACAAGGCTACGCGAAATAAGACACATAAGCCTAGCTGTTACACAGTTTCTCTTATAGAAGAAACCCAAATTAAATCAAGAGAAGAAAAAGCTTGAGCCCTTTAAAGTTTTTGAGACAGAGTCTTGCTAAGTGGCCCAGGCTGGGCTTGACCTTGTGATCTTCCTGTCTCAGCCTCCAGAAGAACTGGGATTATAGGAATACTGCACCTTGTCTTCTAATTATATTATTTTGGTTAAGTTTTTAAAATCATAATAGCGCCAGGCGTGGTGGCTCACGCCTGTAATCCCAGCACTTGGGAGGCTGAGGCAGGAGGATTGGTGTGAGTTTGAGACCAGCCTGGGCTGCAAAAGTGAGCTCAAGGCCAGCCTGAACTGCATAACAAGACCCTGTCTCAAAAAGAAAAAAAAAATCATAATAGCTTGTCAGATCTTCCAAACATCCTTCCTATCACCTAAAAGACAGTCATTTTGAGGAATGTGATTTTTACCTTAAATTTTGATTGGTGCAGTGTGGTGGGGAGGCTTAGCAGGCTGTCATCGTGCTATCTAGAGAGCTAGTGGGACATCAAGCCAGACCCAGGCCCTCTGTGCTCAGGGCCCTTGGCCTCCCAGGGGTCTGGGGTTTGAGGCTCGCACCTGCACACAACTCTGTAAATGCACTGCCATGGGGCTGTACACTTACTTTGACATGTACATTTTAGGTTGTGTAAGAGGCTTCTCAATTAGGCTGTCGAAGAAAGAGGAGCAAAAACAGTAAGCATGGAGGAAAATAGCCAGGATAACAATAGCATTGATCTAAAAATTTAAACAATAAATCTAAGCAGGTCATTAAGAGATTAATGAACTGTGGGTCGTTGAAAGCAAAGTGGTCAAAATTAAAATAAAGGGATTAGAAAAACTGCACATTAAGATAGATTTCTTGAAAAACAGGGTCTTTTTTTTTTAAACTTTAACAACAAATCAGCAGATCCAAAATAGAAAAAGCAAGAACCAAGTCTTCCAACACGAACATTCAGCTCATGCAGCACCCAGTGCAATGCCCTGATCTTTGGGAAACAAAACAAAACACAAAAAAACAAAAACCTGATTTCCAGCCTGCAGTAAATACATTGTCCCAGGCTTCATGATGGCACAGGGGCAAATGAAGCATCAAAACAGAAAGTAGCAAACACACAGCCTGAGATCCCAACCCCAACATGTGAGACAGCCCAAAGGGAAGTGAAGGGTGGATACTGATTTGCTTTTTTAGACCAGTGACTTAGTGGAGTGGGTCCGAGTGCATCAGAAGCTTCGTGTGCCCCTCTTGCCTGAAAAATGAGTGGGAGGATGGTTTCTCAATTACTGTGCCAAAAGAGGCCCCAAATGGCTCAACAACCATATGCAAAGGTCAGGATGTCCAAGGAAGGCTCTCAGCTCACCACGGCTCCTAACATAAGATCTAGGCAGGAAACCTCAAAAGGTTTGCAGCTCCTACATCTGTGCCTTAAGCAGAAGATTTTTATCCTGTAACTGTGCTGTGTGGACATCTTGGGGCTTTGCCTGAACTTGGCTGGGCCACTTTCCTTGGGCCAGGGCCAGGGCCAGTTCCTGGAGCTGGGAGGGACTTGCCTGGAGCCCATCTTTCCTACACAGGGCAGTGCATCCAGGGCCACAGTCCCACTCTGGGAAGATGAGACAAGAGGGTCTCAAGCTGGAGCCCAGTGTGGGTAGCTCAGTGACTATGCAGACCCTGTCTCATTTTTTTGTGCAGAAAGAAATGAATGGGGTGCAGCTGAAGGCCCTGGGTTTAATCTCTACTACACCCATCACAAGAACTATTTTTGTATCTGTATGAACTATTTTCTCATTATTATTCCCTATATTACTTTCAATAAGGATTTATATACACAGCATTTACATTATATATAAAATATGATAAGTAACCTACCTTTTTATGTATTTAGTACAGAGTGTATAGGGCCTCACTATAAAGATCAGACTCAGTGATCCCCCTGGTTTCAGCCTCCCAAGCACTGGAATTACACCATATCCAGTCTCAATCTCCATCTCAGTGTACCCTGGGGCAGGGCCCAACACAGCATGATGGGGGTTGAACCCCTACCCCTGCTTTAGTCTGCTGAGCTACCTGGCTTGCTCTTGTAAGTACTCTAAAGATGATTGAAGTACACAGGATGTCTGGGGAGATAGCTTGGTGTTCTAAGTGCCTGCCTGTCAAGTGCAAGGATCCGGGTTTGAACCCTGGAACCCTAGGTGTGCTGCATTGGCCACCAAAACTGGGTGTAGTAGCGTATGCCTATAATTCCAGAACTGGGGAGGCTGAGACAGGAGGATCACTATGAACCTAAGCTGTATAGCGAGACCCTACACCAAATAAACAAATAGAAGATTAAAAAAATTTAAATGCACACAGGAGGGTGTGTGTAGGTTGTATGCAAACTCAACAACATCTTCTATAAAGGTCCTGAGCACTGTTGTCCTGTATGGGAGTACTGTGGTCCTGGTAAAACCTCCCACAGGTACAGCCATCTCATTTACCCTTCTGCCAGTGAGTAATGGCATAGGCTTGAATAGCCTCGAGCAGTCTAATATGACCTTGTACCTGTGAGGCAGGGGCTTCTGCTACCGCAACATCTCCTCTCTCCCTAGCCCATTCTGGCTTCATCTGATCTATACTGAGTAGGTCTTCTAACCATCACTCAGACAGCGTGACTTCCTCTGCAGCCACACAGCATGAAAGTCAACTCCAGAGAGTACTGGCTGTGTTCCTCTTGCTAAGGAAGAATGGCCAGAGCCAGGTCCCCAGGGAGCTCTACTGATCGATGTGCTGCATCTGAAAAAGAGAGGGGTGCAGCCCTGCTGCAAGCTGTAAGCTGCTCTTGAAAAGCTTGTCCTTCAGGAATCTTGACTGCAAACCGGTTTGCAACAAGGCAGTAGAAAGCACTTGTATTGCCAATGGGGGCAATACAAGCTGCATATTAGATTAAATGAGAGAACTATTCTTAGCTTTGCAACTTTGCCACCTATGATAATGGTTTATGTTCATGTAGGCTACTTGCCTTACTTTTTTTTTTTTAAACAGATGTACAATTAGACAGGTTTATAGTTCACTCTGGAATAAAAAAGCAACAGATATGACCAAACTTTAGTAACTGCTAGATGATGGCTATGGGTTGTGTCTAGCTGTCCCCATGAAGCTTCATGCAGTCATGGCATGGGCTGCGAGAATGTGTGATTTGTTCATGGTCCAATGCTGGGATTCTGGGTCTGAGTGCTATACTACCACTGGGGCAGGTGGGCTGCATACAACAGAAGGGAGGAAAAGAGGCTCTCCCTGCTCCTCCTGTGCTGGCCTTGTTGCTTTTGCTGTGTTCTGCTGCCATGAACAGCTGCCCTCTGCCATGTGCTTCTCTGCCTCAGAGCCGCCTGACTATGGATGCAACCTCCACAGACTGTGAGCTCAATAAACCTTTCCTCCTCAATTCTGAGCATCAGGTGTTTTGTCCCAGCAATGAGAGAAAATAACCAAGACAACGTTTTTTCCATTACACAGTCCTCATCTTCTATGTTTGCCAGTTTTCAAAACAAAAAAAATTAACACACAAGCGCATTACTTTTAAGATGTTTAGTGCAAAAAGCAACACCAAAGAATACATACACGATGATGCCATTTGTATAAAGTTCAAAAACAGGCAAAACGCAACCCAGAGTTTTGAGATCCATATATCTAAGCTTAGAACTATAGAGAAAAGCATGGCTATGACTACAATAAAAACCAGGACTGCAGCTTTCTTTAGTGGGGAGGGAAACTACAATGAGAAAGGTACGCTTCCAAGTGCTGATGGTGTTTCATTCTTTTGAGTTGAGTTGTGCTTACATGGTTAAGCTTCACTTGAATTCTTAACCTAGTGTTAAAATTTTATTTATTTTTAAATTTTTTTTTTTTTTCCTAAATTTAGTTTTTCCTTTTGTGCAGGGTCTCACTATGCAGCTCGGACTCATAGTGATCCTCCTGTTTTCTGCCTCCCTAGTGCTGGGATTACAGGCATGCACCACCATGCCAGGACTCCATCACCGGCTCAGAACACCTGGGCGGGGGGTGGAGCTGGCATGGCATGTGGTGCCAGGGATCAAACTGTGGCTCACCTAAGCAAGCACTTAGTCTGCTGAGCTATCTCACTGGCCCTCACCCAGTTTTAAAATATGCTTTATTTCCCTCAAACAAAAAGCTGCGAAAGATATCCTCACTAGTTCTTCTCATTGTACCACTGCAACAGCCTCAGAAGGAGACCAAAACCTCAGCCAATATATGATGAAATCGTGCAGTTGGTCATGAAATTAACTCCTGTGAATGAAGGTGGGGGTGACTATGAGGCAGTAAAAGTCACAACATGCCTTTTACAGAAATAAAGATTCTGAATTTAGAAAAATGGAAAACTGCACTGTTCTTGGCGTTCATCCTTAACACAGCAAGTCAGTATTAAGTTGGGGAGAAAGTTTTGCAAGGAGCAGGCACAACTGTCTTAGGAGTGTGCACCACAGTGTGAGGTGCACTCTTCTATCTGTTGTGACTGCACAGGAAATTCCAGTCCTAGCAGCATGGCTGTGTCACTCCTGAGCGCAGCAAGATGCAAAGGCCACGTTCCCTTTTTCCCTTACAGGGCTGCCATGATCTGAACACGGCAGAACATGACTTGATGGAGCAAAGACCGGAACAGTGATTTCTGTGAAGCCCCATTTACAATCTCACTTCGTTTTTTCACCTCTGTGTCACCTGTGATGGCAAACTTCTTTGTTAAATGTGAAACCGGTGACTCCACAGTGATAGAGAATCTCACATGATGAGAGCATTGATGTTCAGAAGAAAGTCTCGATGCTTCAGGATTGCTTCTGTTACCCCTAAGAGAGTGTCCTCGCATCTAATTCTTTTGTGATTGTGCTTAGGCCAATGATTCCCATTTCCACTATGCACTCTGACACCTCCACCCCTCCCAAAAGGAAAAGGAAAAGTCACTGATTTGTGCGGGGTACTGGGTTTGTCCTTCCACGTGTAGGGAGCATAATGGGCTACTATATTTCATTCCAGTCACCTAATGGTTATTGACTGCTTTTGGCCAGAAGTGAAAATCAAATTCTGCCCAGAACAGCCTAATGTTCCTGCTGCTACCTGTTACCTAGAAGACAACAACACCCTTGTTCAGAGTGTTTTGTGTGCTAAATTCATGGAAGTGAGTGTGCTTGCTTTGCCAAGTGGGCATGGCTTTGTTACTCTTGGACAGATCAAGACTGCTGCATTGCTAGTGCTAGGATCTGGGGGACTAGAACATCTTATTTCTCTTGAGTCTTTAAAGAGATCATTTTGACTTTTTTGAGAGTTTTTCTTTTGTTTGTTTTGTGCTGGGGATGGGACCCAGGGCCTCACACTTGCTCGGCATTTGTGCTACAACTGAGCCATGCCCCCTACCTTGTTTGAGGCATTTTATTGGTTCTTATTATGTGAAGTCGGAGCTGAAGTCTGCTAATAATTGAGAGCCACAGTGGAAGAAGAAGAGGAAGAGGAAGAGGAAGAGGAAGAAGAGGCAGAGGAGGAAGAGGAAGGAGAAGGAGGAGGAGGAGGAGAAGAAGAAGAAGAAGAAAAAGAAGAAGAAGAAGAAGAAGAAGAAGAAGAAGAAGAAGAAGAAGAAGAAGAAGAAGAAGAAGAAGAAGAAGAAGAAGAAACTCTATGCACAGTTATGTCAGATGTTTTGCCAAAAATATTTTGTCTGAATGTTATGGTTTATTTCTAGGTGTCCCCCCAAAGCCTCATGCAATCATGGGGCGGGGACTCCTAGAGTTTGAGACTCGTCTCGTGATCCACTGGGATTATGTGTTTTACTACTGATAGGATTATGGTCTGAGTCCTTTGGGATTATGGGTATGGACTAGAGTGGATAGGCTGAGGCAGAGAGCCTGAATATAATTCAAAGAGACAGAGAGACAGACTAATGCTGCTGCTCTCTGCTCCCCTGGTTGGTTGGTTGCCTCTATTGCGAATGTTGCTGTTCGGCCTCCATGAACTGGATGCTCTCTGCCCTGTTCCACTCATTTGTTTCTTCCTTCATTTTGGGTGTCAGGTATTTGTCCCAGCAATGAGTAAAAAGTAACTAAGACACTGAAACAGACATTTTATGTGAAGATTTGATTTCATTCCTTAGTTGCCATGGTAACCATTACCAGGTAATATGAGCCCTACACTACGTGCTTTCTATGCAGGACTTTATATAAAACCTTACAATGACTCCAGGAAGTTGGCACTGTTATCTCCATTTGGCTGATCAGGAGAAGGGTGAGTAACCAGTGCAAGGTGCAGAGCTGGACCTGAACCAGGGCAGGGGTGGGGGCTCCAGTGTGTGCACATCACACGTACATTGGTGCCTGAAGCCTTGACAAGCCAGGAATACACCTGCTGTTTGTCCAGCCTATCTTCAGTGGACAGACTTGTATATGTAGGCCACAGGGCATGCTCAGAGGAGTAAAACAGATAACGGTTTCCCTCTGTCCTGTGCAGATTTCATTTTCTTACAGATCTAGAGCCATGAATTCAGGGTAAAGACACTGGCCTTTTCCATTTCTAGTGACCGTCTTCTTCCTACTTTGCAACCAGGAACATTTTCATTGTGTGCTTAGCCTGCAGGAGCTCTCTGTTATCTCTTCTGCTAAGGCCACTAATCCTATTGACAGGGCCCCACCCTTATCATCTCACTTAACCTTACTTCCTCACATGAAATGTCACCACTTTGTGAGTTGAGGATACCACATATAGATTTTGGATTGATGCAAATATTTTGTCAATAACACTTGTAATCTGTGGTTACTTTTTAAGTGATTCTATTTAGTTTTATAATTAACTGTCATTAAATGAGATTTCACCTATAAGACCAAACACATAGCCTGGGACATAAAATTCAATTTGCTGTGACTATTTTTACAGCTCAAGGATCCTTAATCCAAAACCTCAGGACTAAGCATGTTCTGAAGCTCACATCTTCTGGTGTCTGGAGCATCTGTGTATACACAATCATCTCTCCTGGGGTCCAAGTCTACATTCACATACGTATGGCCTGAAGGTAATTTACAACAATTATTTTTAAAGCACCTACCTTTTGACTGCTAACATCTCTCATGAGGTCAGACCTGAAACTTTCTACTTGTGGTCTTTAAAAAGTTTCAAATTTGGGAACAGGCTGAGTTTTGAGTTTTAGATTAGGGATGGTCAACCTGTGTTAGCATTCTCTCACTTTTGAAAACAATAAAATGTCCAAAAGAAGTGAACTCACAAAATTATAAAATTTCATTCTCTTCTTTCATATTTTTATGAATGAAATCTGTAAAATGTCATTCATAGTTGTAGGATGATAAAGGAATGTTCATATTTAGGAAGGTAAACATTTGCTTAGTTTCTTCTCAGGAGGTAGACTGTATTCAGATACATTGGTTTTGATGACTTGCCTTGAAGTATGGAGCTACTGCAATTCTTATAAATTAATAATCACCTGATTAAGCATTGCTTAGTTTGTAGTTTCTGTTTCATTGCAATAGCAATGGGACACCTGCTTCTCTTCCAGTGTTGTCTTAACCTATCTTACATCTTCTTTCTTTTCTTTTCTTTTCTTTCTGCACAGTACTGGAAATTGAACTCAGGACCCTGCCCTTGCCAAAAAAAAAAAAAAAAAAAAAAAGATACAGAATTGTGCTAAACAAAATAATAGGAATCTAACAATGGTTATTATATTGCATATTGTTGTCTTCAAAGTAGTTTTCAGATGACCAGATATAAGCATGACACATCTGCGATTAAGCTGGTGGAAGACTTTCTATCCTAGTAGTCTCATAATTTGTCTTGACATCCAGCAGTCTGCATCCTTCAGCTTAGTTTCTCAGTGGTCTTTGCTACTCTTGCAAAGTTCAGAGAACCAGCCTATCCTTTCCCATAAAAACCTACCAAATTCTGGGTTAGAGTTGCCCCACATCTAAAGACCCATTTAGAGAAAGATGGTATCTTTGCAATACAGAGGCTTCTAGCCCAGTCTAGCGCCAGCACAGTCGGCACATGTCTTCATTGTTTGATATCATAAGAGCCACTTAAAACTTACATTCCAATGTTTGCCACTGGTATATCAAAATATATTTTTATATAGTTCCCCTTCAGTATCTCTAGATGATTACTTCCAGAACCCTCCACAGATATCAAGTGCCCTGTGCAAAGTCCCATAGTATTGTTTTGAACTATACGTATCTTCCCAAACACCAGGAATCATCGTTGGATAACTTGCAATACCTGACGCAAAGTAACTGCTTGGGAAAGAAGGACAAAAAAGGTCTGTGTGTGCTGATTATAGATGCAAGTTTTGAATAGTTTCTATTTGTGAATGACTAAATTTATGGATCCAGAACTCACAGATTGGGATGGAGTGACTGTATTAACCTGGCATCCGGGAACCTTGTTAAATTCACTTACTTCTATTATCTTGTTAGATTTTATTGAATCTTCTAGTGTATAGCTTGTAATTCACAAATAGTGTCGTATACCTTTTTTTTTTTTTTTTTTTTTTTTTGCATACCAGGACTCAAACTCAGGCCCTCACAGCGGCCAGCAGCTGCTGCTCCACTGAGCCGCATTCCCAGCCTATTTATTGCTTTACAATCTTTAAACTTGCTTCACTTTTTTTCCCTTTACTGTCCTGCCTAGGCTACTAGAGCCATGTTGAAGAGAACTGGTAATAGCACCTCTTTCATTCTCAGGGATTCCCTTGCTAGTTTGTAATTTAATCTGACATTTCCATCTGGATTTGTTTGTTTATATATTTCTTGGTAGCATCCAGTTTCACTAGCATCACAGTTTCAAAGTTCCTGTTTCCATCTTGCTTAATGTTTAAATAGATGTCAATTTCATTAGATTATTATCTGCATCTGTAAGTTCATCATAAAATACTTCCTTTTCTTCTTCTGGTAGTATGAATAACATTGATTTTGAATATTAAACCAACTCTGCATTCCCAAAACCAATCCAACTTCATTGAGATATATCATCCTTTTAAATACATTAAGAATCAATGTCCTGGCAGTGCATATAAAACGTCGTGTACTTATATAACAAGAGCAATTAGCCTATAATCCTATTTTCTAATACCACAAGAATGTCAAGTGATCAAGCTTATTCTGGCCTTTTAAAAGCATCTGACAAGTCTCCCTTTATCTCTGGGAGTCAACTTGGCAGATTTTGTTTCTTAAATATTCGAAAGAACTCATTAGTGAAGCCACCTGGGCCTAAAGTTCTTTTTTTGGGAAGGGTTTCACATTACCAGAACAATTTGTTCAATAGATATAGTACTTCTTGTGTTTTTCATTTTTTTTCTTTTAAATTATTTTAAATTGTATTTTAATGAGTAACAAAGCCTCCTAAATCTAAGCAAAAATCCGAGTCATTCAGGAAGGCCGCTTGCTGTTTGGCACACTTCTTTGGAGTATGACTGCTTTTGCTTCCGTGGCAAAAGTGCATCGATCAGAAATGGGGTCTGCGCCTGAACCGGGCATTCGTCAGCACCACCAAATACGCATCTTCCTTGAATGGAATTACCAGACTGTAGTAGAGAGCAGTCTCTCTTTGGTATCTGCATGCTATACTTGGAAAAAACAAAACAAAGCAAAGCAAAGCAAAAACAAAAACAAAACATACCTCAGAACATTGAAATGCTGATTTGTGAATCAAACCTTTGGCCTTAGTGCAATTGGGAAAACCGAAAAGCAAAGCGACTGCTGCCAAGCAAGCAAGCAAGCAAGCAGGCAGGCAGGGTTCTCAGGAAGCACACAGAAGAGAAGACAGGTCTAAAAGCAGAGCCTGCAAAGCGCCCCTGGGGGCTCCTGCCGATGCCATGGCGCCTCCTAGCGGAGTGACGGTGCTTCTGGGCCCTGGGCCTTGGCATGCAGCGTATCGCGCCCTTAAATGAATACTGAGACTTCCCCACTTGCCTTCTGCGACTGCAACTTCGAGTCTCACTTCTCATGAGCATTTCTACACTACCTCTGAAGTCAGTGTGGCTTGCCCAGTGGAGGCGGCAAACATGTAACCCCGAATTCACAAACAAAAATACCAGAAAGTGCTGCCTTTTATTTGCTTGTGAAGGATTTCGATGAGATCATGATTGGGGCTTTTTTTTTTTTTTTCCATGGTGGGGTGCATTCCTTTCTCAGGCCAAGAGATGGGCTCTCTGTGGACTTGAGGGATGGAAACACAAGCATCAGCTCTGGTTGGCTTTCTCCCTTCACTTAAGTGCTCTGTCCTGGCAGAGACACCTAGATAAAGGATGTGACAGATGAGGACCAAGCATCACTCCAGTTCCTTTAAAAAAAAAAAAAAATACCGAGGTAAAGACCTATAGCTTAAAATACGTTTCTCCTTAATCACTTACAGTGTACTTTAGCAGCGTTAAACCCATGCACATTAAGGTGCAAACATTTTGCCAGAACTTTCTGAGCTTGTAAAACTGAAATTCTGTGTTCACCAAACAACATCTCCCACATCCTCAACCCCCAGCCCCTGGTAATTGTCTTTCTCCTTCCTGCCTCTATGAATTCAAGGTTCTCAGGTGCCTCACACAAGTGGGATCAGGCAGCGTCAGTCTTTTTATGATTAGTTTATTCCACTCAGTAGAATGTCCTCCTGCTTCCTCCACAATGTCCCATGTGACACAGATTTCTTATTTGTAGGGCTGCAGCGCATTCTTCCAGAGTGTCCGCCCTGTTTTGTTCAATCCATTCAATCAGGGTGTGGACATCTGAGTCGTTTCCACTTCCTAGTTCTTGGGAGCAATGCTGTTAGGAGCACTAGTGTGAACATATCTGAGATTCTGCTTTTAATTCTTTTGGATACATGCTAGAAATGCTGAATTATGTGACAATTCGCTTTTAAGATGTTTGAAGAACTACCATTTTTTAAAAATAGCAGCTGGACCACTCTATTCCCACCGCCAGTCCATGTGCATTCCAATTTCCCCATGTCTCATCAACACTTAGTTTTCTATTTTCTAAAACCACTCAAAAGGGCATGTAGGGGGCCCAGCGGGATGGCTCAATGGTCTAAAAGCTCCTGCTTGGGGAAGCTTGGGCAGCTTCAGGGACCACGGTTCGATCCCCGGCACCACATGCTGCGCCAGCCCTGCCCTCGGGGCGGGCTGAGCCAGCCATAAAAGATGAGTGAATAAACAAAGGTTCTGAAACAAGAAAAAAATAATAAATAAAATAAAAATTCTTTAAAAAAAAAAAAAAAAGGGCATGTAGTTGTCAGTATGGTTGTACTATGTCGAAACTCATGGAGAAGGAAATTATGAAATCTTGAGTTATAATATTTATCTGTGAACTTCAATGCTTTTTAAAGTTGCTGCCTCTTCACCTCTGGACATGGAAATAACTATCACAAATTAGAGGTTTCCTTTTGACCTTTTGATACGAAACTTGATTATAGGGGGAAAACAGAAATGGCTTTTATGGAAATAATGAAGAAATTTAAAAGGAAATGCAATGCTACATTTTTTTCAGAGAAAAATGTATTTTTTAAATTTTTATTGTGTAACTAAAGACAGTGTGATAGTATATGCTTATAATCTCCAAATTCATGAGGCTGAGGCAGGAAGATCACTGTGAGTCCTGGGCCAACCTGGGCCACATAAGGAGTTCAACAACAATATGAACAACATAGTAAAACCATTTCTTGAAAAAAAAAAAATCGGGACTTATTAACAAATTTCTTCAAAATTAATCAGAAAAGGGGCCGACGAAATGGCTTAGTGGTCTAAAGCACCTGCTCTAGGCAAGCTTAGGCAACCACAGGGACCGCGGTTGATCCCCAGTACCACATGCTGTACTAGCCTCCCCCCCACCAGGGCATGCTGAGCTGGCAGTAGTTATCATCATCATCATCATCATCATCATCCTCATCCTCATCCTCATCATCATCACCGAGCAGAAAAGTAGGAGCCTTAGCGCAAATATGACGTCTTTCTTCATTGTGTGATAAAAGTCGTTAACCGTAGGAATCAGTCACAATTTCTATTTTTCACAGAAACCTGGCTAGCTGGTAGGTGCTTGGCCAGTCACTTTTTCTGAAACTTCACCAAGGCTCAAGACAATGCTGTTCTGTCCGGATGAATTCCTCAAATGAGAGCTGTCTGAGAGCACAGAGGTAGCTGCACAGATTGGCTGAATCTTCTAGTTCCGTGGTTCAAATAGATAGAACAGATAAACATTGAAAAGCAAACCAGTCTGTGGGTATGGGGAACATGTGTCATAAACTTTTGATGTAGAGACCCCGCCCACCAGTTCTTTGGGTTTGAAGGCCACACGGTCTCGGTGGAAACTATTCAGATTGACCCTAGCAGCCATGCAAGGTACATGCGTGAATGAATGTGTTTGTGTTTCAGTCAAATGTTATTGACAAAAACGGTTAGGGGGATGGGACTGGTTTATGGGTCATAGCAGCAGACTCAATGGTAAGAACTTTGAAAATTACAGGGCCTTTTATTTTTGTTGTTGTTGTGCGTGGTACTAGGAATTGAACTCAGGACCTTGCCCTTGGCAGGCAGGCACTTACTCTGCTGACCTATTTTCCCAGCCTGAAAATTAGAGTTTATATTTATTTATTTTTAATACGTTCGAAGAAGACAAAGATCTTAAGTTTCACTGCAAAAAATGACAGATGGTAAAATAAACTCTTGTTGTGATTTCTTTTATAACTAAGCATAAAACTGTGCTTTAAAAAAGAATGCACTGCAAGGCTCCTTAAAGCTTCTTTGTTAGATCACCTGATCTAACAAAGCTCAAGACAGATGGAAATCATCGTAACTTGGAGTGTGGAACTTTGCCATACTCACTCTTCCTCAAAGTGAATGCTTGACTATACAAAAGAAGAAAATCTCAGGGGACAGCCAGAAACTGTATCCTTAAAAACAAGTCACTTAACAAATGCTGGCTGTTGATGTAACGACACTTTTCCTCATTAAGGTCTAACCTGAGACTCTGAGGTCACTGCTGGAAGGCTGGGCTCCTACTCCGTGGGTGGCTGGGCCAAGGTCCTGTTGACACCCTTCTTGTTTTCCCTTGGACGTTCCCCAAGGAGGTGACAAAGACAGAGCTGGAGTCAGGATCCTCGGAGGCCGCTTCCCTCCTCGCCTCCACCCGGGCCTGTGAGGACTGCGAGTCTCAGCACAAATGACTGCCTCTGTCCTTCACATTAATGAGTTCCAGTGGACATGCACAAGCGCCTGGAAGCTCAAAGCCATGTCCCTAGAATAACAGTCCCAGGTCCCTTAAAGTAGCCTGCCTCAGAAAGCTCAGAGCTGCCAAAGAATTTGCTATTTGCTCCACACAGTGCCTGATGACAGACCCCTAAACTTCCTTATTTTATAGCATTTATTTAGAAAGCGCACAATTGTGAAGACTTATCCTCTTGAAGTATGCATGTGGTATGATAAAAAAATACAGTAAATATTTAACTGAAAAATTATTACAGTGAAAGACCCATGGCCATTACATGAAGTCCCCTCAGAATCCTCCCCCTCCTTCAAGCACACTTTAAACCCATCGTTTTCACCACTTTCTGAAACAGTTCTGGAAGTCTTTTTACGTGAGTGCCTTTAGGTCATTTGATGTCATGAATTAAGTAAAAATATCTACCTTTCATGATCATTTTGGCTTTGTGGGAGAGCTAGGAGTTACCCAGAGCCAGGGCCAGTGAGCAGGGTAGAGGAAAATACAGTGTGCTGTTCTTAGGAGCTGCTTTTCCACTGGACTATACTCCACAGAAGCAATCATTGTAAAGTATCCCTGGTCACATTTTGAAAGACACTCACAAAAGAGAACTGGCAGAACAGCTTCAGAGGGCTCGGGAGGCAGCTCCGTGGCACAAGTGCCTACCTGACAAGTGTAAGGTCATGAGTTCGAACCCCAGCCCCACAAAAACAACAACAACAACAACAACAAAACAAATAATAACAGCTTCAGAAAATGGTGAGCATGCCAGGCTAAGTGTGTTTGAATGGGGGGGGGGTGTTCTGACAGGACTTTGTGGCAAAATGCCTTCTACTGTAATACATTTTTTTTTGTAATACATTTTTAATGTAAACATGCACTGTATATTTTGATCACACCATGCATGTATCCTATGCAACCCAGGGACATCACCACCTCTTGCTGAAGGTCTGGGTGGAATGTATTCCCTAAGAAGGAGCCCGCCCCCTCCCCCAGGCTCTGCAGGAGGATGGGATTCTACCTTCCACAAAGACCAGTCAGAAGATGGCTCTAATCCCATATCTGAGGTGAGACAGCACTATTCCTTTACCACATCTCAGCATTTAAAGGCCTGCTCCCTGGAGCTGAGCTCAGGCTACTCTGTGCTCTCTTCCCTACTGTGATCCCATGGGATCTGTCCTGTCTCCTTTCACTCTTTTTTTTTTTTTTTTTTTTTTTTTTTTTAGATATATATTGTGGCCAGCTCAGCCTGCCCTGGAGGTGGGGCTGGCACAGCATTTGGTGCTGGGGATCAAACCACGGTCCCTGTGGTTGCCTAAGCTTACCTAAGCAGGTGCTTTAGACTACTGAGCCATCTCACTGGCCTCCTTTGACTCTTGCTTGGCTTGGTTTCTCTTTGAAAGCATTGTTGTCTGTCCTGTGCTGCCTTCAAGGAAACTGTGCTGTCTTTGCTGCCTGGACCCCAACAGGGTCAGAACTTCCTCCTCTTACTCTCCTTAGCATGAATTGAGACACATCATCGTCATATCCTGGAAAGCCCAAGCTGCTGCTTCACCAGTGAGTCTAAGAGACAGATGTCTTCCTCTCCACCTGGAGCTTTTGGATTTCTAGGGAGACAGGACAACACCAGGAATGGCCTGACTCACTCCCGCTCCTGAAGTAAGAGTGCCTGGGTCTCTGCAGCAGAAAGCAAGACACAACAGCCCAGGAATTGCATGGCAGGAATCACTAAATAACAAGCCTATATTTTATTTCTGCTTTGGATGAAACAGGGTGGAATAAGGTCTGTAAATGTAAATCCATCAAATCTACCAATAAGGTAAGTTGCAAAAGGATCATTTCAAAAATTTAAACTAAAGTTGAATTAAGAAGGCTGGTGTCCAAACCAATTCATGGTTTCAGTTGTTCTCTCAGCTCACCCAATACTGAGCAAGTTTATAGTCAATACACAGGATAAGCACTGGGTGCTGTAGGCACATTTCATTTGATGCTAAACTGTATCTTTTTTTTTATGGCTGGCTCAGCTTGCCCTGGGGTTAGGGCTGGTGCAGCATGTGGTGCCGGGGATCAAACCGTGGTCCTTGCAGTTGCCTAAGCTTGCCTAAGCAGGCACTTGAGACCACTGAGCCATCTCGCAGGCCCTGATTCTAAACTGTATCTTTAGAAAATATTCCCGATCTTCTATTAAAAAAAGGAACAGAATCAAACTGATCCAAAATCTAATGCCTCTTATTTTTAGATTTTGAGACACCCTTGTATATCCGGAGGCAAAACGATCTTCCCACGTTTGCCTAAATAGACTGAAGGGCTAATTTCCTCGTGCTTTCTAAACGCAGCTCCCTCGTGCACTGAAATCAATAGTTGCCATCATCCTTGTGAGGTTACAAGTGGTACCTGCTCACTACTTACTGTGGAGGGGACACGGAGAACGCCAGGAGGTGTTGGGAGTTTGCAGGACGCTGTCTAAATGAGAACACGGGTTTCTTTAGGAGGCTGACAAGCTTAGGGAGTTCTGTGGGCACCTCAGAGCTACAACCTCTCTTACTACATCTCTTAGCAAGTCGCTGAACCTCCTGTGAGCTAGCGATTCCTAACGGTTCTTGGGAGTGGGTGAGAACCTGTCTCCTCCACTTTAGAAGAGGAAGGTGTGCAGGGGGTTGCGGAGGGGCTGGGACTCCACGTTCAGAGCATCTTCTGCTAGGTGGTGCGGACCTCGAGTATTTGCTTTCTTAGAAGGATGGTAGCATACCATCTTAGTGGTTCTTGGAAGAAATATTAGAAGAAAGGGGATTAGGAACTACCACGAAGATCTGATTTTGAACGGCAGCTGAGTTGAAACTGCTTCGGTACTTCTGAAACCCTTTTATATTTTATAAAAGGAGAGGAGGGGATTAAGGGAAGGTTATGTTTTGTGTTTCAGGTATAGCCACATCACTGAAGTGCAGCTTTGGAAATATGTAACCAGTGTGCCCAAGCATTTTTGAGGAAGCCTTTAAATTATTTTAATTATTATTTTCAAAGTGGACTACGGCACATTATCAAATTAAATGAAGATAAAAGCTACAGAAGCTTTCCACAGGATTTTGAAATAGGGAGATACTAGCTGGAGCAATTTAAAAATGGAGCTGGGAGCACAGCTCAGCGCAGGTGCTTGCCTCGCTAGCACACCGCAGCTCCAATGTTTGATCCCAAATATTACAAAATGAAAAGGAAAATCAGGATAAAAACAACCATTGTGCTGAACTTGTGAGTTGAGAAATCAAATGAGACGCTCACATTGCCTCCTTTGTGACAAAAGCGAATGTTACAGAAATACCAGGCGCAGGTCTCATTGGTGGCGCTTGATCTCAATAGAAGGTATGTCCCAAGCCAGAGGTGCATTCTGTCCCAACCTTCAGGGTGGGTTTTGCATCTATCAGGAAGGACAACCAAAGCCCCCCATGCATGTCACTGAGCACATTTGGAGCAAGTCACCTGTGGATCGCATTTATTTTTCTATCAGTTTTGCTTTTAGCTCATCCTGTGATCAAGGTACAGAACCCAGCACTGGGGATGGAATGATAAATCAGTCTTTAATCTGTATTAGTACTGCAGGGTCAATCGGGGATAAGGTTGCTTTGCTGGAATATCCTTTTTTTAAAAAAATTATTTATTATTTTTATTCTTGTTTCAGAACCTTTGTTCACTCATTTTCATGGCCGGCTCAGCCCGCTCCGAGGGCAGGGCTGGCACAGCATGTGGTGCTGGGGATCGAACCGCGGTCCCTGAAGCTGCCCAAGCTTCCCCAAGCTCGTGCTTTAGACCACTGAGCCATCCCGCCGGGCCCTTTGCTGGAATATTCTGATCCTCACACTGCAGTTTCAGTAACTCAGTCCTGTTCTTAGTTTCCTTCTTGAACTCTTTTATGTTAAGGACTACCATCTTCCTGTTTCTTAACTGATTCTAAGGACGTTGTCTTCCTAAAGATTTTTCCAGGGAAAGCGGCTGTGTACTTGAAGCTCTGTGCCTGTGTGAGTCTCTGCAGTCTCTCTGACGTCAACCACCCAGCCAGCTACCCTAAATGCTTGTCTTGCACCCAGGGACTCTTCTACCCATTTTCTGTTTCCCTAGCTACGGTGGTGCCTGCTGGCCTTGATGACATCCTCTTCTGCAATGAATCTGAGTGAGCTCCCACCATGATGGGATGGCGGGAAAGGGTATGTTTTGGGCTGAGGGTGGGAGGGAGGGAGTGGTGGTGGTGGAATGGGCTGCAGTAATCCAAGTGAAAATACAGTGTGGCCAACAGTATATCTGTAGAAATAACAGGAGGTCAGGAGCAAGAAGAGAGCCAGAGATGAGTATGATACCAAGGCAGGGAGTGGGGCTCCCCGAGAAAAGGAAGTAGATGTGATGCGCCTTAGGGGAAGCCACAGTGATGGGCCTGGGAGAAGAGTATGTGGCAAAGGGCACAGATTAAGAAGCTGACACGTGGATGCTTGGTTCTGTGCTTTGAACATAGGACACGCTAAAAACTGTACAAAGCCAGGAAGAACGAATGGGCGAAGAGCACAGATGACTTATCTCAAGCGTGTCTACTGCCTTGAGGGCGAGGCCTGGTTTTAATATTCTGGGTTAGAGTATTCGATGGCAGGAACAGCACCAAGCTGCTTCCATCATGGCTGTGTGACTATCTTTGGTAAAACCTTTCATGAGTCTTTATGCTATCATCAGTGACAGTGAAATTTTCACATTTTTATTTTCTTTTTTAAGAATTTTTAATTTTATTTATTTATTTATTTTTTTCTTGTTTCAGAACCTTTATTGTTTATTCACTCATTTTTATGGCCAGCTCAGCCCGCCCTGAGGGCAGGGCTGGTGCAGCATGTGGTGCCAGGGATCGAACCATGGTCTCTGAAGCTGCCCGACCTTTCCCAAGCAGGCGCTTTAGACCACTGAGCCATTCCACCGGGTCCCCAGTTTTCACATTTTAAAATGTTCTTTTCAAAGTTACTCCCATTTTCTAATTCGCATCAGTGGGAAATTTAATTATGTATATAAGGAAATAACCCATTGAAAAATTCATGCATATACTTCACTTATAAAAACTGCCAGCAACTGACTTATTCTGATGTAGAGAAAACACAAAATTTTCTTCAACTACCAAGACATCAGAATATAAGAGATATGTATGTGGAAGAAAAAGGTTAAAAATTGAAATCTCAGTTTAACCAGCGTGGGCTGAGAATCTGACAGGACTACCGGCTTGTTAAACAACTGTCTTTGTTCACTTAATACACACCTACAAGGTTATTTTAAAATGCAGCTGGCCAGAACCAGAGTGTGCAAGTTCTCTAATGAGGTTATTAAGCTGTTTTCAAGCCTCACATTGTCGGTTTTTGGAAAAAAAATCAGGTAAAGTTTTAATTTGCCTCCATGGAATTGCAAAATTTATACTGGGCTCATGGTTGCTTAGCAAAAGTGCAACGAAGAGAAAACTCCTCCAGAATCCGAGCTGAGGCTGATGGGAGACAAGCTTTTTGCTCTGTGTGAGCCTCTCCTCATTCAAAGAAACCACTGGACTAGAGAGCGGTCCAAAACTAGAGAGTGGCATTGAAGCTCCGGTGGTGGTGTGCTATATGACACATTTTATGAGAAGGATTTCAACCTTATTAATGACTTGATATAGATTTAACAAATTTTCTTCCTCTTTGTGTCTCCAGGGACCCCTTTAATGTGCTCTCTGTAGTTTTAAGTACCCATAGCATTGAAGTGTCGGGAACAAATTTCAAGCAAGTGGGAAGCCCAAAGCCACTCAGCTGCTGGAGTGGATGGTACAGGCCCATACACTAAAACTCATGCTGTCAAAGCTCCCACTCACCCCATTTTATCATAGTGACAGTTGTAATTCAGATAGGTTTTTTTTTTTTTTTTTTTTTTTTTTTTTGTCATTTGGCCATTGGAAACAAATGAGAAAGTAAAAGTTGGTGTTCACAGTAGTTATGAAGTTATGGCTTACAGAAATGGAAATGGGTAAGAAATTTTAAAGCAAAAGGATAAAATCTACCTATACTGGTGGTTATTGGTAGTGCTGTTATTCAGGACATAGGACAGTAAGTAATGTGTTCACATGGACCCTAAGGCATTAGGATATTATAAATCTAGGTCTGCCTGCTGTACTTTAAGAAGATGTGAGAAAACATACTTTAAGACATGTTTATTGAAGATTGATTTTTGACTTTATTTATTTATGTATGGCCGGCTCAGCCTGCCCTGGGGGTGGGGCTGGTGCAGCATGTGATGCCAGGGATTGAACTGCGGTCCCTGCAGTTGCCTAAGCTTGCTTAAGCAGGTGTTTTAGACCACTGAGCTATCTCGCTGGCCCTGAAGATTGATTTTTTAAAAATTATTTAAGGCATTGAAATAGATAGATTGTTAAAACAGGCATACCTTTCTTGTTTTGTTCTCAGAGATGCTGGACTTTCAAACCATGGCTTCATCCATGTTAGTGCTCTGCCATGGAGCTACATCCCCAGCCCTAGAGACAGGCTGGCCTACCTTTTTTTGCAAAAAAACCCAGAATACTACATTTTCTAAAGGTTAAATAAGCACAGTTATAGTCTCAAACTGATGAAAAATAACAGATCACACGGAGAGTTACATGGATGCTCTGGGAGTTCCACGTGGCCTCAGAATTCTTGATGATGCATTTCTTGGTTAAACATGAGAGAATGTAAATATGGCTACAGCTAAGTCATCATTCTTCCTGTTCAAGTACCAACAGTGACCAGCCCTCCTTAGCTTCCAAGATCGGATGAAATCAGGTGAATTCAGGGTAGTATGGCCACAGATGAGCCATAATTCTTATAAACCAGCCAAATCAACCAGTGTTCTGTACTAGACCAGGCAAAGTCTAGTGTGGGAAGAATACCATAATCAAGCATACTTCATCATCTACATAGTGTAACATTAGAGATACATATGTGTTTATAGGTTTACACTTAAAATCAGCTTAAATTCTTTCTGCAAGCTATAAATAGCCCTAGTTTTCTTATTGCATACAGTAAATATCAAAGTGATTAGGGCATCGAGTATTTTATGAATGAATCAGAAATCAAGGATTTTCTATTCTAGCTGTAAGTAAAACAAGGCTGTCAGGTTTCCAGGGACACATGTGCTCAAGGTTATGCTGCAGCAAAGAGTGGGTTGAGGTCAAAAGCAGAGGCCATTAACCTCGCCATGAGCCAATGAGAGACATGATGGCCTGTGCTACACAGCAGTCCCTCGCATCGCACATCCATTCTTTGAAATAATCTGACAAGCATTGCATGTGGACCTTTGATAAATGAGTGAGGCTGGGACACAGAGAGGAAGGAACTTTCCCATGGTTAACCATAAAATATGTCCAGATAATCTGTCCAGTGTCTGTGAAGACCTGAAAACTTCTAGTCAACTGATTTCCTTCTCCAGTCATCATCTATCTGATTCATTAGAAAAAATATCAATTGTACATTGATTTAACATTTGGAAAGACTTTGTATCTCTGTCTGTGGTCCTCATCACCGACAGAAAAGGCAAATGAAACTAGGAAAGCGTGTTTCTCATCACTCAGGTAAGCATTCTGAAAAAGAGATAATTTGGCATTATTGCATTGTCATGTAATATGTGTACATATTAATAAATAAAATATGTAAAAAATTCTTCTAAGAAAAAAATATCTCTTACTCATGGGTAGGAAGAAGCAACATTGTGAAAATGTCCACACTTTCAAAATCATTATACAGATTCAATGCAATCCTGATGAAAAAACCATTAGTCACCTCATAGATCGAAGGAAAATATTCCTAAAATTTGTCTAGAAGCAGAAGAGACCTAGTAGAGCAAAAACAATTCTGAGCAATAAAGGCAAAACAAGAGGCATGAAAATATCTGACCTGAAATTATACTACAAGACTAATGTGAAAAAAAATCAGCACGGAACTGGAAGGGAGGAGATCTGAGGATTAGTGGAACAGATTAGAAAATGCAGACAGAACGACACACACACTTAATCACCTTATCTTTGACCAAGGGGCCAAGTATATTCACTGGAAGAAAGACAGTCTCTTTAAAAAATGGTCCTGGGAAAACTGGCTATCCACATGCCAAAGATTACAACTAGACCCATGTCTATCATGATGTACTAATGTCAAATGGATCAAAGATCTAAATACTAAACAAGAAACACTAACTCTACTGGAACAGAAAATAGGTAGAAATCTTGAACACAAAGATGCAGGCAGAGACTTCATGAACAAAATGAAGACCACACAGAAAAGAGTTCAAAGAGTCAACAGCTGGGATCTCATCTTATTAAAAAGCTTTTTCACATCAAAAGAAACCAGAGTGAAAAGCAACTCACAGAGAAAAAATTTAGCCAACTGTCCCTCAAACAAGAGACTTCTATCTAGAGTATATAAAGAATTGGAAAAGAAATCAGATCCCCCAAATTATGAGAGATACATATCTATATCTACAGATATAGATCTAGATTGATTAATTTTTGTTGGGGGTGACAATTAAAGCTGGAGCCTCTATGCATCCTAGGGAAGGGTTCTGGTACTGAGCTCCACTGCAGCTCCCACTTATTGACTAGTTAGAGTCAAAAGCAGAAAAGCAGTAGGTACATGAAGGCCATGTGGATTCTCCTGCAGTTTCTTAAAGGCAGGAGATGAAATTCTCATGTGAAAAATACCCTCCCTACACCAGAAGGAAAGTAACATCCCCACCAAAGATGGGAAACAGAGGTAGAGGGAAATCTATCTGCACCAACCTTGTTAAATCAACCCACATCTTCCTCACCACTTCTCTACCAATTACCTTCCCTCACTGAAGTCCTTTGTCTTCGTCACATTTTCAAAAGTTACCACTCTTCATGTAACTAAGTGTTCAAATATTCTTCTCTCATGGATCTCCAGGCATTTACTTCCTTGTGAAGGATCTTGGGCCAGGGCTGTTCCTCTCTCTCCTGGGGAGGGCTCAGGTGAACCATTTGGCTGCTCTGCTAATGTGCATAAGTTCATCTGGCACTAGGCAGGCTTCCATGAGCAAGGAATAGATATGGCTTCTGTGGTTTTGCCCTTTCCTGCACATTCTTTAGATGTTATTTTAACTGACATATAAAAATATAAAATTGTGCATATTCATGGATGCCATGTGATGTTGATATACATATACATATATAATTGGAAAAATCAAATGAGATATAATCTAAAACCACAGTGAATCTTTAAAATTAAAATTAAAAAAATTACAATGCAAGACACATTGCCCTCAGTCCCATGCACAATGCTCCCCCATTTTGAACACAGTTCACTGTTCTTCCTACTTTCTGAAGTAGTTCTGGCAGCCCTCTTGGTGAGCATCATCTGTCGCACTGTTGTGGATGCCTCGACTTCCTGAAGTGTCTACCTTTTGTGGCCAATTTATCTTGGAGAAGAACCAGAAGTTGCACAGTGCAAGATAAAGTGATGTACTGAATGAAGACCGATATATTTACTCTACAGAACCTGCTCTAAACATAAACTACAAGCTGCTCCAGAAAGTGGCAAGAATGAGATTTTGACAATGATGGAACCCATGTGCTGGAAATGACGGGAAAGAAGCTGAGGGGGATCAATAGGAGTGTGCCTTTGACCACGATAAAATTTTAAAATTTAGGTATTCATTACACATGTATTGATCGTATCTCTTGTCTGTATTCTCAACAATCTGTCATATTTTCATGGTGAAAACATGTGAAATAATTTTTCTCTTGGTTTTTGACATATATAGTACATAACTACTATCTATATTTCTTGCACATTTAAAGAAATAAGTAGTTGAATTTCTTCCCTTTTGCTTGCCCAAAACGTTCATTTGGCACTTAGGAAGTTCCGGATGCATTGTTGCTTATTGTTACATAGACAGGGAAGCACTGAAGTACCTGCATCACTCAGTGGATTGACTGACAAATTCCTAGGCACACACAAAGACAACTCAGTCATATTATTTGATTTCTTTTTCTTCTTTCATGGTTATTTGGTTTGAGTCTCTAGAAGGAAATCTTACTTCAATAAGATAGATGTTTTAAAATATTATTCAATTCTTAACCTTAATACCAAAGGTTAGTTAAGCACAGATATATGGCCTGGACATTTCCATGGGGCTACATCTCCATACAAAGGGAACAAGACACATTGTTGACACTGGATCATGCTCCATGCAATGTTTCCAAGGCCTGGTGAGATAGCTAAGCAGCCTAAGCACCTGCTTAGGCAATTGCAGGGACCGGGGTTTGATCCCTGGCACCACATGCCACACCAGCCCCACTCCTGGGCATGATGAGCCTGCCACTGAGACTGGGCATGGTGGTGTACACCTGTCATCCTAGTTCTGGGGAGGCTGAAAAGAGAAGGATCACTGAGTCTGAGCCGCATAGTGAGATGCTATACCATACCAAATATATTAATTTTTTTTGGCACTGGGGATTAAATTCAGTACCTTGCACTTGCCAGACAAGCGCTTATATTACTGAGCTATCTCCCTGGCCCTTCATACCAAACACATTATAACACACACACACACACACACACACACACACACACACACTATTTCCAGAGCACAAGCAATAGGACAGTAGAAATAGGAGGCTTTTAATTTAAATCCTTTTCTATAGAGTGAAATTTTCATGCCTTTTCAGTTATAGTATCTTTTTTCCTGGGTTGGAGGAAGATGGAAGACAAAATCCTAGGAGAAGCAATTATACACTGCTTTTCAGTGGGCTTCTTTCATCAAAGGTAGCATTAGAAGTGACTGAAAAGTTGATGAGAACAACGTCACAAAGCTCCTGATCTTAAAAATAGAGAATAAGCAAATTTAAAGGAGAGAGATAAGGAGAGAGGGAGAGTAAAACAGAGGAAAAGAGGCAGAGACGGGGCTCTGTCTTTGCAAGTCGTGACCTCACAATCCAAACAAGCTAAAAGAGCAGATATGGAAGCATTTTCAAGACAACCCCATCTCAGACTATAGAAAACTGCAACTTGGCAGAAGCACTCGCAGCTGGTCATGAGCAGTCTAGGTCTGGCCCTTGGCTTCCCCACTGTTTGCAGCTCATTTTCGACTTCGGCAGCTGCTCAGGCAATTTGTCCGCTTCCCAGCTCTGAGGGCCCCTTGGAGTTTCTCTCCGCTTTAGTCTCTCCTCACTCTAGCGGGTGCATATCATTTTATGGGTACTCCAGGAGGAGGAGAAGCAGGAAGAGAGGCGGATGCTAAAAACCATCCTGACCTACATAGTGGCCAACATGCCCACAGGCAGGCAATGTACCAGTGAGCAATAAATTGCACAAATGACCCACGGATGGCAGCCGGCGACTCTCGCCTTGCGTGGGTCTCAGGTACTGAAGGGATGTGTCAGGTCGTTCCAGTGGTAGGAGCAACATTTTCTTGATTTCCAACTGTTACTGTTATATTTATGAGTCATAGGTACAGATATTTTCACCATTGTCAGAATTTCAGGGATTTGCTAGGATGACAACGCCCTACCTGTACCTGCCACCCTAAGTTAGCAGGAATGAAGGACATCTACCAATTTCACAGAGCGTTCTAATGATTTCCAGTTTTCCTCATCAGAGCTGGCTGTGGGATTGAGATGTAAGAGGCCTTCCGGTTCTGATTTTAAGAGATGTGTGCCCACTGTAAGCCTTTAAATGTTTAATGCTTGGCACCTGCATGAGAAGAAGGGCTCTGATGCTCTTCTTGCCCTCTATTTATATTCCCTGGGCAGCTTCATTCGGCGCTAAAGATATTCCCAAGTGGAAGAGCATGTAGATCTGGATTTCCTCCATAATTTTTTAAAACATTCCCGCTATAAAATCTGATCCTTGGGGAACTCAGCTGTACTCTGACCACTCAGAGAGCTGAAAGACAATGAGATTCTCTTTGAAATCAGTACCCATGCTGGGAAGTGGATACAGGCTGAACTGCCTATTGGGAGAATGGCATAAGAAACCTCTTCCACTTCGGCGGCCAAACAACTTTTTATTCTTCCACTTCTGTAGGATCCTTTTTCCTTTCCTGATTCTGGGAGCCATGCATGATATGTGGGACACTAACTATATCCTTGATCTTTTTAACTTATGACTTGCATACTCACCTTGGGCAGCGTTCCAGGGACACTCCCTCCCTGGTTTCTAGAAAGGTGCTTATGAACAAAAGGTGCTTACTAACAAAAACAGCCACCAGGTGCTTCTACCTGCTGAGGACTTGTGGGGCACTGTAAAAACTGACAGATGCAGTCCCTGTGTCTTCTTAAAAAGAACTAAAGACAGTGACTTGCAGGCTAATGCTAGGAGCATCCAGGTGGATGATGGGACAGGGGTGTTTCCCACGAGCTTCACGGTGGGCCATGTATTCTCTGGGGAATTGTGGCTCACAGCATCTTCCAATTTACAAAAGTTTTATTCTATTTAAGCATTTTTTTTTTTTTTTCATATAGGGTCTCATTATGCAGCCCAGGCTGGTCTTACACTCAGTGATCCTCCTCCCTCAGCCTCCTGAGTGCTGGGATTACAGGCATGTGCCACCACACCCAGCCTAAACACTTTTTTAAACCACAGAAGATGCACATTTTAAGGGAAGAGAGATGACTACTATGAATCTCATCCATTCATCCCATTTCGACAACTGCCAACACAATTCCTAGTGGCTTGTTAAATAAGTTAGCAGGTCTGCAGCTAATAAGCCATTCACTAGGCTAAGACAAGGTATCAGCTGACTGACGTTGCCCGGATGTCCCACTTACAAGGGCTGTCTTAACCTGCAAGCACAGGGCTGATACTCATACCTGTCTTGAAGGCTTCGCTTCTTAGTGGTGATGATAAAGCTCCCCTGAGGCCAGGTGTGGAGGAAGCTCACCTCGATGTCTCTTCCTCCGGGAGAGTTCAACTTTGTCTAATTACAGACACAAACTGCCTGTGTATTTGGAAGCTTAATCAGTAGCAGGTTACGCAACCCTAATTAAAAATAACTCTAGAAAACACACGATGCTTAATTGTACAGCACAAAGTACTTGTATGTTGAAAATATTGGGTTTTTAATCCAATTTTTAATTACTGGCAAGTATTCAGCAAGAATCAGGATTAGTCCTTCTTAAAGAATGGTGGCTGTAGGGCTTAAGGACAGATTGCTCTACTACCAGGCAGAGGCAAATGCAGTCACGCCATAAATATGTGACAAGGAAACACACACACACACACACACACACACACACACACACACACACAAATGTGATAGACCACAATATTGCTCGCAAGGCTGTGTATGCACACATACATATTTTTATACATTCATCTACCCATCTACCTATCTGTCCATCTGTCTGTCCATCTGTCTGTCCATCCGTCCATCCACATTGTGGTCTTAAACTTCATGCGGCACGATAAGCAGCCCAAATCAATCCTTCTGCTCCCTTCACGGAATTGCTAACACCTGGTTCGTATGATCAGCACTTCATACCCAACCTTCTCCCCAAGGCAGACTGCTGCAGTGCTGCGTGAGTCTATGGATGAAATGAGGCATCTGCTGTTTCCTGGTCACCACCGTCACTGCTCCTACCTAGCTTTCACAGTGCTGCCATGACACATTACGATACAGAGTTGCCATACAAATAACTTGTGAAGGAGGTGTTGCAATGGGCTAACCCACAATAAAATCATATAAACTGGACCTTGAGCCTTTTTTTGTATCTACCCAGCATTTACTGAATGAAGTTACCTTTGTGAAATTAGCATGTGAGGCACTACGGTACTGAAACTTAAAAGATAGCTGTGTTAATATTAATATGCTAGCACTTTAGTCTAATAGCTAACCACAGTATTATGTATAGTTACATCATTTCATGGGTTGCAGAAAATCACCAAATTCATGTCAATGGTATGCCAAAGTGGGGGCTTTAGGGGGTAGAGTTTGATGAGGTCAGAAAGGTGTGACCTCGAGATAGCACTACTGACTTTAGAAAACAAAGAAGAGGAGGAGGAGGAGGAGGAGAGTGAGAAGAGATGGGCGGGGGACCTAAGCTGGCAGCTTTCTCTGTCTTGCTGTCTAAAGCCCTCTGCTGCACTGTTCAGCATGAAGCCCCTGAGCAGATGCTGGGGCTAAGTGCCTGCACTGCCCAACCTCTGGGTTGTGTGCTAAATAAATTTCTACCTGTTGTTACTTATTCAGTCTCAGTATTTTGTTAGAGTATGAGAAAATGAACTAGATGCATACGATCGACAATATACTATGACATTTACATCATAGTGCTGTAGAGATTTTCTTGCATACACAACTTGTGAAGGAAGCACTCAACTTTGCTAAGTCCTGGGTATACCCAAATACAAATTTCTTAACTACAACAACACTCGAGCTGTTTTTCAGGAAAAGCCTCCAAAATGCACTCAAAACTCATTTGGAATCAGGTTTTCATGAGTGGACAGGTACAGAAGAAGCCACCTTGACAAGTCAATGACATTTGGAAATCACAAGCTCAGAATTTCTCAGAACATGATAACGCCCTTGAAAAGAAACTCACAACCTGTGGAAAGTCATGATGACCATTTGCACCAGGACCAAGAACTATACAAGCCACCTGCCTATCATCCAATCAACAAAAAACACCTCCCCTCCTATCAATTTCCCTATTCCTAATCAATTGGGGAAGCAGGTATGAGCTGTTTTAGTTCCTAGCCACCTTGCCAGTTGATCATGTAGTTAAACTTTCTTTTTGCAAAACCCGGGGACACAGTATTAACTTCTATATGTACTGCACAGTGACTCCTTGCTCAATAACAGTACTGCTAGTCCAGGTTTACAGAGGAGGAAATTGAATCATAGTAGGGATAAGCAAATTTTCCAAGATCATCCACTCAATAAGTGACAGAACTGGGAGTTGAACGCAGGCAGTCTATTTCTTTTCCTAGATCATCTTCTCCATGATAACATGTTCAGAGAAAGCTCCAGGTAACTAGGCCAAATCGTGAAGTCAACCTGGTTTGTCCTTCTTAAGTGACCTAGAGTTGTTTCAGTCCATCATTTTTAAAAATCATGTGATATGAGATCTTTGAACTGAGTATGTCCAGGCATGTGCCCACCTCTGCATGTGACAACTCTTCCTTGTATGAACACATATGTTTTCTCAGTAAAAGCCCCTTATTTTTCTTCATTGAGGGAGAAACTTCATTCAAAATTATCTCCGGTGTCCTCTTTACTTGCTGCAAGTAATGAACCTCTCTTTACTCTTTTATCTTGGTGTGGTTACTGGTGTTACACTCACAAAGAGGGAAATCCACTACATTTGCCTATAAAATCAATGGTCCACACGGGCCCTTTTCCTTCAAATGTGAGCTTTGCTACTCAGCTTCTAATAGGAGGGGTCAACAGGTAGCACCATGTGTGCCAGGATGACTTTCCTTTATTGCCAGAAGTGGGTCACAAGAGAGAAGGGGAAGAGCCATCTTGGAGCCTACTTACTGGCTGTCTTAGTTACTTTTCTTGTGGCTGAGATAAAATACCTGATGTTTAAAGTTGAGGGAAGAAAGGTTTACTTGGCTCATTGTTTGGTAGAGGTTCCAGTCCACAGTCAGCTGGTTCCAAGGCAGGGTGGTATGGCAGAGGGGGATTGCAGAGGAGAAACAGTTCAGGGTGGACAAAATCTATCCAAGTACAAAAGGGCCCTTAACAACATCTTGCTGTTACTTTCATCCTGTATTTAGGCTACTGGGATTAAGGAAGGCACGAACCAATCAGTGGACTAATTTAGTAATCACATACCCTTAATCCCAGCATCACACTCTAGATGTTGCCATCTCTGAAAAATCTCCATCTGTGAGTGCCTGAGGCTTTGAGGGACATCTAGACCCAAGCATAACACTGGCTCTAGCCAATTTTCTAAGGGTTAAGTATAGCAACATTTAGGGTTTATTTATTCATATTTTTGACAAAGCACTAGCTGAGAATGATGACTACGCTTGTTTCATAACTCAGTTTTCATTTGGGAATAAATGACAAAAATAAATTAGGTGAATGTAAACAGAATTAGGTGTTTATGAGTATGCTCTTCATGTAGTTTAAAGTTGGAAAATTATGTATATGATAGAGACAAACATCTGAGTCATTTTTAAGCAAGTTGCAATGAAACATCAATTGCTAAATATAAACCTGACTACTGCTGGCTTCTTAAATTCTATAAATAGATAATACATTTTGCTTTAGTAAAGAAGTGTTTTTGTCAATTTTTCATAGAAAAAAGTTGGTTTGAGATTACATTCTTTTTGGATCTTCATCAACTGGCCAGGTGACATACAGTTAAAAATCCAATTAATATGTATCCAAACTCAGAAATTTTGTACATTTTTGTTTCAAAATGTAAACTTAAGAGAGGAAACAGGACATAAAAAAATCAGTAATTGGGAGAAAAGTATGATATGAAGCAAGTTGTAAGTATGAAGATGCTTTTGGTTGTTTTCCAAATGTTTTAGAAAGTATTTTGAATACTAAAATAAGACTTTTGGCCTAAAAGTAGAATGACTGGAAGAAGCGGAAAAACCAAAAGTCTGAACAAGTCAAAGAATGTTTATGAAGGGCAGAAGCCAGGTAGCCTTGGGAACCTACTTTGTATCTCAGAGGGCTCCTGCTATCTACAAGGAACTTCAGGGGCCAGCTGTGATAGAATCTAACCTTCCTCAGTGCCTGGAGACTGTTTCTAAGGTTTCCTCCATCAGAGAGGTGTGTGGCTGAAGTCAAGCAAGATGAAAGAATGAGGTAGGAAGAGATCTGGTGGCAGTCACCCACATATCATGGGTATAACTCGCTCAGTTCATCACATTGGAATCAACAGAGCAAAAGTCTCTGGTGAGCCAAGAAGTGCCCTGTGCTAATTACTTTTCTCTTGTTGCTGGGACAAATACCTGACCCCCAAAATGAAAGAAGGAAAGGTTTATTTAGCTCACAGTTTGTGGAGGTTTCAATTCATGTTTGGCTGGCTCCACAGCTGAGTGGCACATGGCAGAGAGCAGCAGTTCATAGCAGCAGAACAGGCAACAGTGGCGACAGAGGTAACTGACCAACCAAGGGCAGCAGACAGCAACAGTGTGAGCCTGTCTCTCTGTCTCTTTTTAAATTACATCAGGCTCTCTACCTTAGCCTATTTGCCTCAGGCCACACCTATAATTCCCAGACTGATAATCTCTAAAACTCATAATCCCAGTGACTTGTGAGTCAAGTCTCAATCTATAGAAGTCCCTGCCCCATGATTGCATGAGGCATTGGGGGGACAACTACACATAAACCATAACATGCACATTCCTGAGAACGGGATCTGAAGGTAAGAAGTCAAATAAGAAAGTCATGACAACATATAAGTGACTGCTTTCGCCCTACTCTTCTGTTCACTTGTATAGGTTTAACCTATCTGAATATACTCTTTGTGTGGTCTTATAGAACCTTTGTTCAGGGCAATTGCATTATAACTTGTTTTGCCCTGGATGCTCCAGGGCAGTGAGGGTGACCCTGTTAGAGCTTTTAATGACACAAACAGCCTGCTGGAGCAAGTATGCCATACCTTCACCACCACTGGTCTAGCACATTAAGTCTATGTTTTCTGGGTTACTTACATTAATAATGTTAATTTTACTGATCTTAATTGTGATTTGTTGCAGCATAACTACTGCAAAAGGAGTTCAAGCTGTAATTTATAGACTGCCCCTGGTGATCCTAAGATCTATCTTGCTTTGGCATCAAGAGAATTTTACTCCTTTAACTGTGGTAAGGAAGATACCTTGCTCCTAGTTTGGCTACTTTTTTCATTGCTAAGACAAAATATTGGACACCCTGAGTTGAAGGATGAAAGATTTATTTGGCTCCCAGTTTGTATAGGATTCAGTTCATGGTCAGTCACCTCCAGGGCAGGGTGGCATGGCAGAGGAGTGTCACAGAGGAGAAATGGTCCAGGGCAAAGCAGGGCAGGCAGAAGGCTTCAAGAAGCAAGTTGAGGCAAGCTTAGAAGATACTTTCTGCCCCTTTTATATTGAATCTGCTACTGGGCTTAGGGCAGGTGCAAACCAATTAGTGGATTGATTTAGCAATTGCACACTGAATTTCAGCATCAGACAAGACAGATTCAGCCACCTCTGGAGAAGTTCCCCCATGACTGCATGAGGTTTTGGTGTTGCATCTAGACACAAGTCATACCACGACTGTTAAACAGAAAATAGTTTCAGGAGATGACCTCCTTAAGCCCCCTAAGAATGAGAAGGGAAGTGTTGGAAGGGTTATTATCTGTGATGCAGGCAATTTCAAGAGTATGCTCCAGTATTTAAGTGGAGGTTACTGCATCTTTAAGTGACTCTTAAGGTACTTTCAAAGTTGTGTGTGTGTGTGTGTGTGTGTGTGTGTGTGTGTGTGTGTGTGCGTGTGTGTTAGGTAAATCCCTTCTGAGAAACTTACAAAGAATCATTTTACTTAGCCACTGTCTTATTCTTTTTATGTGACCTAGAATAAACTCTGTTCATCATAATGTGAAATTCTCCATCCAGTGCAGCTTGTGTTCATTGTTTTGTTTAAACATGACATGACCTTGAATTAATGTGATGATGAATTCTTCCTCCACGAATACATGGAGCTTCCCCACACAAGCCCTCTGGGTTGAGAAGTATCACAGGAGTTCTGACTGCTGCAGGTAACAAACTTCTCTCTGCCCCTTTGCCTCCTGGTTATGCTTTCTGGCTTTGTGCTCAGCAGGATGGAACCCACTGAGTTTGGTCAGCTAGGGCTCACAATAGCCAATGATGCAGCTCAGAGTGCCATGGCTCAAAGACTGGGGTGCTGCCAAGGGGAAGGTCCTTTGGCTTGGAAGCTGCCCAAGATAAAGGCCAAGGCTTCTTTATCTGCATTAAGGGAACTCAGTTGCCCTTGGTCCTTACCCTAATACCTTATTATCTGTCCCAGAAAGGAAGGCAGGAATGCATACACACTTAGCTGGGCTTTGTCACTGTCTTTTGATCTCATTTGTATAAATATCTGCTCCTTTAATTCAATAATTTTCCATAAAAACATTTATCACTTCTTGGAATTATACATGTTCCCATTTTCCTCCTCCCTTATGGAAAAAAGAGATATGCTTTTCCTTCTTTCTTTCTTTTCTTTTTTTATATTAGAAGAGGTCTTTTTGTATTGCCTAGGTTGGTCCTAGATTCTTAGCTCAAGAAACCTTCCTGCCCTAGCCTCCCAAGCAGCTGGGATTACAGGCATGCACCACCACACTTGACTATAACAGCTTCTGAATAATGTTGGGTTAGTGGGCAGTTATACCCTGTGATCATTTCTATGTATTTTAATAAATGTGCGTACTTTTCTCCCACTGAATTTCCCAATTGCTAGCTCATTCCAGCAAGTCTTTCCTCCTAAACTGGCTTGTGAGCTGACCTATAGTGGTGTGAAGAAATAGTAACATCACACGGCATAATACTAGGCAAAACATCCATCTCAAAATGGTACATGTGCTTTCAGTAACATCAAGAACAAGACCAATGCTGAGTCCTCCTGCTCCTTTGCATTTCCTCACAACCTGACTTCCCACAAAGGAGTCATGATGGGTAAGGGAGTAAGTATGCTACACCACCATATATGTCCCCGAGAGTCACATAAAAAGAGGAACACAACAGGTGTGCAAGAAGGAAGCATGAAGAAAACCCGAGTCTCTTCATGACAAGCCTCCTCCAGGTCACTCTGACAGGAGGAACACACCAGCACTGTGTCAGCAGTGAGACCTCCTTAAGTCTGTGTTCAAGTCACTTAAGATCATAGTTGGCCTCTTAGCTCTATCCTAAGAAGTCTTGTCTCAGCAGTTGGGTTATGATGCCTCAGCAGGACACCTCATGCCTCAGTCACACTGGCTTTGTGTTTGCCCCATTTGTATTAGTGGATTGTTTTACTTAGCATGGAAGGGAGACAGGGAGGAAGGTAGTTCAGAAGACAAAACTGCAGAACAGGAGAGAAGCCTTATTACATTTCTGTATACAGCTTTTTAATGTAGTAGCAATTAATAAAAGATGTATTGAACCTTGAGCCACTAGCAAGAGAAGTGTTCCACCAGGGAAAAGAAGCAGCAGTGTCCAGAGATGCAATGAAAGAGGTGCGAGCTGGGGAGACGGACCTCAGGCGCACAGGATCCCTCGTCAAGCACTGCACTGAGCAGTGTGCATGGTCAGGAAAAAACTTACAATCAAACGATGGGCTTTAGCTGTCCAGGTTGGGCCAATCATCTACTTATTGGACAAGCCAAGGTCATATAAAGAGAGAAGACATACCCCCAAATGTGTTTACCTTGGAGTCAATACTCCTACAAACACTGCAGCCCCACACATCATGGAAGTTGGCAACAAACCAGTAGGAAGATGCTGTTGGGCCTCTCAAACATAAGCTACAATGCTTAGGAAACCAATATTAGGGAACACGGAGCAGCTGTCTCCAGCTCACACATCTCCATTTTCTGCTGTGGGGTCACTGGCCCATACCTAGTATTTAGCTAGGGGCCGGGCCGTGGCACAAGTGCCTGCCTAGTATTTAGCTAATTTTCTGAACATTAAGCAGTACATCTTGTATTCTAGAGAACTTTTGATTGCCCACTTACTTTGTGTCTGAATTGTCACTGAAATCAGCACCAACTACAGGCTTATTTAGTTCAACCACTGTATTTTTAACTATGCAATAAAGGACTATCTTACAGTGCTGTAAAAAAAAATTCATATTTAGTACATTTAGCACTATCATAATGTACTCACATTGCCTATAGTTCTGTGGCATACACTTAAAACAAGCAACAGAAAGCCACTATTCAGCAAAATATTCAGTGAGAGACCTATGAGGTATCTAGTCTTCCCTTCTAAAATCTGATTACCATTCATGTCCTTTCATTGTAGTAAGAATGAACTGAAATGAGAAGAACTTTTAACTATATGTAGAAATCCTGAGTCACAAAAGAGATTTGTGTGTGTGTGTGTGTGTGTGTGTGTGTGTGTGTGTGTGTGTGTGTGTGTGTGTATGTTTTCTTGAGGTAAGAGTCTTGCTTATGTACTTCAGGCTAGCCTTGAACTTATGTACTCCAGGTGGGCCTTGAACTCATGGTGATCTTTCTGCCTTACCCTCCTAACTCAATTAATGTTCATGAGATGATAGGAATAGGCATATTCATAGAGAAAGGAAGTAGATGATTGGTTGCCTATGACTGCGGGTACTAGAAAGAAATGAGGCATCTGCTACAGGGGTCAGAGTTCCTTTTGGGGTGCCATAAAATTGACTGTGAACATGTGAACCTAACTTTGTGGATATATTAAAAACACAACTGTACAAATAAAATAGATGAATTACAAGGTACATGAATAGTAATTATCATCATCATCATCATCATCATTTGGTACTAGGGAGTAAATTCAAGACCTAGCACTTTCTAGGAAGGTGTGTATGTCTATGCTGCTGAGCTATCTCCCCAGCCCAAGGTATGTGAATTCTATTTCAATAACAGTATTAAGAAAACACATAGGGAAAAGATGGTAGTCCCTAAAGAGAAAACAACAGGAAGCGCTCCAAAATCAAGTTGCACCCAAAGAAAGGATAGATGAATCTAATATGAGACTGGCTTTTTGTACAGCATTTTGATTTTGTTAATTGTCCTTTGATTCCTGTGTTTCCATTTTCAACACATTTCTACATTATTTCACATTATCAGTGGATTCTGACTTTGTTCTCTTTAAAGAGCGAGCAGTACACAGATTCGGTTGGTAAACAACAGCATAAAAAAATAAAGTGGCAGAAGCATCTTGTCCTTTGGGGCTGTGCATTCTCAGGTAGGACAGAAGAGCCGGGACTCATTTCTCACAGAAGTCCCGTCAAGTGAAAGGGCATCCCATGATTCTTGCCTACAGTGTGTTTCTGTTTCAAGCTTGCATATAGTTATTCCCTCTACAACTATAGAATCCAACAAAAAGTATTGTCTTTATATTTAGTTGAACTAAAGCAATGTTACCTACAAAAATAAAGTTGAGCTTCCTGCAGTTTTTCAGCTCAAAGAGCTATCCAAACTTTTCTAAGAGTAAAATGACCATTTAAAAAAAAAAGTTCAACTATTTATCATCTTCACCTTTGGTATCAAGATGGAAAACAGTGAGCCTGCCATAAATTAGAAGCTACACTCTAATTTCTGAAATGAACTTAATTTTCTAGAAAATTGAATATATTAGTATCAAGTATTTAGAACATTTTGACCCCATTCCTTTAAGTCTGCCTTTAATGTCTTTTATTTTCAGTAACTGGATGGTTTATCTTTTTTAAGGAGGGGTCTCACTATGTGGTTCAGGATGTCCTTGAACTCACTGTGTAGCCCAGCCTGTTTAAGAATTCTTGGCGACCCTCTTGTCTCAGCCTCTTGAGTATTGGGATTATCGGTGTGTGCCATCACACCTAGCTAAGTTACTAGTAAACAGACCCTGGAAGTTAAAATGACTTAATCAATTTCCCTCATTACGATTCTACATAGGCAGGATAATGATTCACAAATGGCTTTTTGGTCTGTCATCAACTATTCTTACACTACATAATGATGGCAATTTCTTACAGCTAAGCAAAGAGAACACCAGTAGGTTTATAACAAGCTAAGCCTGCTAAGTATGGTTGTTATGAAAGCGTTTCTGACACAAACATTGCTCACTGCATATGATCTCAGAAACGATCAAACAAGACAGCTGATGTTCCAGAGCATAGGGGTGGGGTTAGAGGTCATGAATCAATGGAAAACTGACAAATATCTGCAAAATCAGAACCACTTTTTAGGGTGCATTTAAAAAAAAAAATGAAGCCATCACTTTGTAATTTGAGGAAAACTGAAGATCACTTTACTGTCATTTGGGAAGTATAATGTAGTAGTTACACAGTCAAAAGGAGTTGCTTAGAAACTGTACAAACGAAAGCTAAGAAAATAAATGGGCACAAAAACCATTACCACTTGTTATGTGTTCAAAATATTGACTTCTACCACAGATATAAATGTTTCAAATGGAAAAAATTCCCTATACAAACAAAGACTCATGAACAATATTATTAACGGGGTACAAGCCAGGGCTGAATCTTTTAGAATTAGGTTTGAAAATTCATTGTAAACACTGGCTCGGGGGAGGTCAGGAATCCGCATTCCAAACGCCTCCCTTTGGCTCTGTGTCCTGTCCCGGTATTACAATTTTCAAAACCCTCCATGGCCCAGGGACTCGACTTTTCGTAACTTGAGCGATGTATCGAAGGTCAGAGCATCATAGCTCCCGGGCTGCGTTGCATCCGAAGGCCGGAACAGAACTCGACCACGATGGTTGAACACGTAAAATGATGGGCGATTCCTTAAGCTGTCGCATGTCTTCTTCTTCAGTTTGGAAGTGGTATCGATGTCCTTAAATTCCCCCGACAGATGGACTACACTGTAGCACGTAACCGAGAAGGCCAGAAGGGTCTGAAGAACGATATCCACTGGCAGAGCTTCATCTTTATTTTCTGTTAATCGCATATATGAATGATGCTGCGCGGCTGAAAAGGCGGCATGGGCAAGGCCAAAGAGGCCAAGGCCCAACAGCCCCTTCCAGAGCGTGGGCACCATGACGATGCGGAACCGGCTGGCCAACTGAAGAGGCGACGCTCTGTTCCTCCTGCCGCCTGTGGCGCCTGCGCGGCGCAGTGATATGACGTCACGGAGGCCTTGCGCACCACGCACCTCACAGGGCTGGGTTTGACTTGGGTGTTTTGCAGGCAAGAACAAATCTTTGGCAGCACGCTATACTACTTGGACTGTCTCAACTTTGAATTCCTCAAAGATGCTGAGAGGAAGAGCGAATAGGAAAAAGAGGAAAACACATCAGCTTTTCATGAAAACACCTGTTCTGCTGGAAGTGTTCCTCTGTGATCAAAGGGGCTGAAGCTTCAATGAACCGTGAGCCTGCTCAGAGTCATCCAGGCCCTGCACTTAAAGAAGGACTGGTGAAGGTGATGGCTCACAAACATCACATAAAAAGGTGTAAATCTCTTCTTGGGAGCAGACATCGAAAAACGACCAACTGGAGCTGGAGCGTCTGGACATCTAAGAATTCTTTACCAGTGCCTGTCCTGAACCAGATGGGGCCCTGATGGCTTTCACTGGCTCACTCTGTACACCTCCTAGTGCTTTCTTCCTTTAATTTAGGGGAACTCTAAACTCTAACTTCTGCATTATGTCATTTCATTTTGTTTTGCTTCAATAAAATACTTGAGGCTGGACATTCATAAAGAAAAGAGGTTCTTTAGTTCACAGGTTTGGAAGTTTAAGGGCAGGCACTGGCTCTGGTTCAGTTCTAGTGAGGGCCTCGTAATGTTTGGTATCACAGTGGCGGGAGGAAGTTTGAAGGAGTTAAAACCCGTGCAACAGGAAGTCACTTTCTGGGGTGAGGCTCCCTTCTTTAAAACAACCCATTCTCTCAGGATCTGACTTTGTGTGCCCTCATTAACTTTCCTTTTGAGAGGAGCACTCTTCTTACTCCCAATCCTCCCTTCTCTCTCTCTACTCCCTGGTTACCAGTAAAGTAAGGAACTTTTTCTGAGGTGCCCTTGTATGCTGCTTCTGCCGAGGAGCCAGGTGACTGTGGGCTGAATCCCTTGAAAATTAAGAGCAAAATTAAATCTATCTTCCTTTTAAATTAAAGCATCTTCCTTGTGGGTATTAGGCATTTTGTTTCAGTGAAGGGAAAGCAATGCAGGCATTTAAATCCATTTCAGTGAATTTTCATAGATGTTTGACCTGATGCTGCTCATATCTTTGTTGAAAGATATAATTTTCTAACCACACCCAGAGCCCAATCTGTTACCTTGACCACATGAAAAATATGCTTGGTGGGAAAATTAGGTTTAAAAAAAATCTTATGCTGTTCTTCAAGAGTTAGGAAGGCCTGGCCAGATAGCTCAGTGGACTAAAGCGCTTGCTTAGGTAGGCTCAGGGACCAGGGTTCGATCCCCAGGGTGTGGTGCTGGTCCCACCCCCAGGGTTCCTTGAGAGGGTGACTGAGACTGGGTGTGGTGGTGCATGCCTGTAATGCCAGTGCTTGGGAGGCTGAAAACAGGATCACTACAAGTCTGATCTGTGTAGTGAGACCCTGTAGACCCTGTGCTGAATAAATAAAAGGAAAAAAAACAACAAAGAAAAAGCTTAGAGGTGATAAAGGATGGTTCCTGTAAACCCTCCAATAAGAGGAAAAGAAGAATTTGTTCAGGGTCTGTCTCTTGTGAATTGCTTTCCACTCATAGGTGCCTTAATTAATATAAGTAATTATAAATGCAGTATTTCTTATTTGACATGTGGCGCAACTAAAGCTGAGAGAATTTCAAAAATAGTCTCAATGGTAGGAGTCTAGTACTCTGGCAAAACAAGGCTTGATTCATAGTGCCATACTGAGCTTTTAAGAAAGGTCTCTGGCTGGGCTCAGTGTAGCACAGAGCTTGTGGACTTGAGGAAAAAGAAATTAACAGGCCACCAAGATTTGGATAAATCTTATGAGCTAGGGGTTTCCTTATTTACTGTTTTCCTGAGGCTAACATGTTTCTGATCTTTCTAATGGTAATGGAGGAAAGCAAAGATATTGAAGATATTTCTGTGCAATTTTAATGCAGTGGTAGAAACATAAGGAAAGTTGAGTTTTTTGTTTCATTTCATCTAGCATCTGGGACCAGCACCGAGGACTATATGTTGGTTTAAGGAAGACAGCCATATGATGTTCTATGTTCAACATGAATATTTAAAATTATGCTCTTGATCATAAAATAAGAGTTGAGTGGACGGGCCACTGTTTGCATTGATTTGTTTGAGACATCTGTTGAGAGCTCGCCATGTGCAGAGTTCTGTGCTAGACAGCATTAGGGTGAATAAAAAATGCAGAGAAGAAGGTGGCCAAGACAGGAGCTTGCAATTGCTGGGGATGACAGACGGATCTGCTGCAGGGCTGCCATCACTAACGAGCATAATGGAAGGAAAAAATGATGAGATCTACACAGGCTCCAATTACGAGGTAAATTACTCCAAGTTAGTTCATATGCATTTTAAAAGCCAAACTCAGTGAGATTTAAAATATTCACACATTCGCACATATCCCATCTCCCTAACCAAGGAGGACATTTTCAAGAAGCTTACAATATATATCAACTAGTCACATCACAGGTGCCAAATGAAAACTTACTTGATTGAACTGAATCAATCATGTCAGGCTGAGATTCAAATTTTAGCCTTTGAAGAGCTAAGAGTATATTTTAATTTGATACTTAATAGTCTGTATTAATAGTTCTCTGCAATTCTTCATAAACATCCACTTTTCAAATGCATCTATATGACACAAGCATTGAACAGCCTAAGATTCACAAGCCAACCTGACCTACCATTGGATAAGAATGACATGATCTGAAACTGAAACCTGAACCCATCAAACATGACATCTTTCCTCAGTTAAGTCTGCTAAAGAAGGGAACAAGTGGCCTCTTGTTTTTGCTGTTATCAATAATCAATGACTAACTTAAAGGGAATCCAAAAGGCTAGGGAAAGTTGTAGGTATCTACAGATAAATGTCAGTGGCGGTGAAACAATATGGCTGCAGATTTTTCTCTCTTTGACTTGGGACTTCAGACTTCAAGGCTCTCCTGGTGTAAGGCCAAGTATGTGAATAAATGAGCCAACACAGACTTCCTTTAGGTTTTAAATAACTAAGAGGTGGCACAGCATTTTACTTCACTAGGCCAGCTTAACACTTCAAAAAAATAAAACAATTGTGTCTCAATAGAAAACTTACCATGTACAAGCAATAAGACACTTGACCTGGGGCAAGTAATTTAATCTGTTTGAATTCCTCCGTCTGATAATAGGAACAATGACATTGGCGTGTACCTCACAGGGTAGTGTGAGAATAAAATGGGACTGGAAAACATGGGTTTAAGTTATAGGTTGAACTGAATATTCTTTATTAGAACTGCCTGGGATGAGAAGGGTTTCCAGATTTGGAAGGAAATTTTGGAATATTTTCACACGCAGTGAAACACTTTGGGTATTGAACCCAAATCAACACAAAAATTCTTTTAGGTTTCATACACATTTACACATAGCCTAAGCATAATTTTCTACAATATATTTATTGCACTTGTGGGACTTTTTGTACTTCTTAAAGAAAATAAATAACCATGATAAAAAACATTAGAAAGCATATAAATTTTCACTGAACAAAATGATAGGAATTCAACAATGGTTGCTATATTGCATAGTGTTGTCTTCAAATTAGTTGCTGAGATTACCAGATATAAGCATGCAGAATTGGTCAAAAAATTAAAAATAAGAAACAAGTAAGTGTGAATTATTGCTTTCAGTAGACCAGTAGAAATCAGTATTTTTCCAGAAGAACTAAAAGCGTCATGCCACTATGATATATGTGCATCCAGTTTTATAGTAGCACAATTTGTCATAGCTAAATCTTGGAAACAACCCAAATGTCCACCAAAGGAGGAATAGATTAAAAACATGTCATATTTTTTATATAATGGAGTATTCGTCCGCCATAAAGAAAGATAAACTTAGGGTATTTGTAGGTGTACTTGGAGACCATATTCATAAGTGAAACAAATCAGGCTCCCATGTGTAAACATCATATTGTCTCCCTAGTGTCAGAATCTGAAAGAGTAAATAAAACCTAAAAGTTACAATAGCTACTGTGAAAGGAAAATAAACTATTCAAAGGGAAGAAACAACTTGGATGAGGGGAAGGAGAAAAGACAGAAAAAAGAAAGGGAAAATATATATGTCTATACACAGGATAGCTTGGATAATTGTACTGTACTTGTGGTTTGAATATGGACCACTCACATGGTGTTATGTCAGCACTCAAAACCTTTTGAATTTCACAGCATTTTGGATTTGGAATTAGGAATGCTTATTCTATAGTATTCTCACCATGTCAATTCATGACACTGGTTTCTAGATATTAAATACATATTCCTCCCACTTAAGTCCAGTTAATTGCTTATTATCAGCCTTCTCAACCTGGAGCTTTAGTGATTACATCTTGATGATTAAATTTGGTGAGAAAATTAAAAAAAAGAAACCAAAACAAGATAATAATTCTAGCACTTGTTTGAAAAAAAATGTAGGACTAATGTGTTAGGAAGAAATTCTGTCCACGGCACAGCACCCGTCTCAGGTCAACCTGACCGCACACCACAGCAGCTCTGCGTTACTCCAGCACGTGTGAAGTAGAATATCCGCACTGAGCAATCACTATATCTGCTGTTTTGCTACTACTACACTTAGTGAACTTTTCAGAAGGAATGGACCCTCATTTCGTAGGCCTAATCTGATTTCTGCTGTCTTTATGGTGGACAGTTTCATGACAGCATGGACTCAATGCCAAGATGCCCAAGCATGCGGTGCTCACTGCATTTCCATCATCTTTTCCAAGGCCTTTCACACTCAGCCCAAGGAAAGTGCAGCCTAGAAATGTGGGCACTGAAAGAGGGAGATGGGAGCCCTGACTGTCCACAGTAGACACCTGGGGAACCTAAAGCATCTTTTGGAGTGGATGTTCCTTGATGTTGCCACACTCTTACTTTCTGAGATCACCTTCTAAGCTATGAACCTGCATCCATCCCCTTGTTTCAGGCTCTAATTCAGTCTGACCAAAGCCAAGTCACTGAAAGTCACATGTGTAGTTGTATGAAGTCTCTGAGAGACAGAATCAGGTGCAGATGACAGAGAAAGAGATGGAGAGAGGAAAAGGAGTACGAGGAAATGGGTAGAGGGAAGGATGGGAAAGGGGGAAAGTGGTAGGGGATCATGAGGATGGGGGAGCTATTCTCTGTTCTACTTTGCTGTAGTTACAACTGGAATGTCCTTAAAGGCTCCTTTATTGAGTGATTACTCCCCTATTGAAAGCTGGAGTAAACTTTGAAAGGTGGAGCCATGGTCACTGGGGGCAGGTCCTTGAAGGCAACAGTGAAACCCCAGTCCTTTCCAATCTTTCACATTCACTTCCCAAACACAGGGTAAGCTGCATTGTTCCACTACATGCTTGCTGTCAGGATGAGCTGCCTTTCCACTGGTCTAAAAGCAGTGGAGCTAATGAACCATGGCTTTGAAACCATGAGCCAGGATAAATCTGTCCTCTTTTCAAACTGATTATCTTGGCATTTTGTTATGGTAATGGAAAGCTGGCTAATGAAGACCGTAACTCGTAACTCGCTTTGTGGCTTCAGGAAGGTAACTTTATGCTGAATTGGACAGCAGTAAAACAACTAAAAGAAACACAAGTCCTCAGGCTGAGACCTCCAGCAGCACAAACATGGATGTGTGCTAAGTCTGTCGCAAGTCATGATAACGTTTAACTGTAAGGACTAAAAGGAGAAACAGCTAAAATAAGAGCATTGACCCTAATTTGGTTGATGGGTGAATTTAAGTTAAAAGTGAGACATATGGGCTTGAGTTCCAGCTTTATATCATTTATTCTCTGGATGACAGCAGCACAGCAGGACACAAAGTCAACAACACTCAAAAAGCAACAGCATCCTTCACAGATAACAAACTCATTGAGAGAAACTGGAGAAACAATCCCTTCATAATGCGTCAAAAAAAAAAAAAAAACAAAAACAAAAAACAAACAAACAAAAAAAACTTAGGAATTACTGTAACAAAGGAAGTACAAGCTCTATACAATGAAAATTACAACACTCTGAAAAAAGAGATCGAAGAGGATTTCAGAAAATGGAAAGATATTCACTGCTCTTGGATGGGAAGAAGCAGCACCGTGAAATGGCCATACTCCTGGAGTGGTTCAAGAGATTTAATGCACTCCCTATGAAAATAGCATCAATGTACCACAGGTCTAAAGAAAACATCCCTAAAATTTTATTTGGACCCAGAAAAGACCTAGAATAGCAAAAGCAATCCTGGGCAATAAAGGCAAGGCAGGAGGCATTACAATCCCTGACTTGAAATTATACTACAAAGCTGCTGTGATAAAATCCACATAGCACCAGCAGGGGGAAAAAAAAAGAGAGACCCAAGATCAATGGAAGAGATTAGAAGATGAAGATACAACTATAAACACACAGCCATCTTATCTTTGACAAAAGGGTCCAACATATTCACTGGAAGAATGATAGTCTCCTTAACAAATGGTGTTGGGAAGATTGGCTTTCCCCATGCCAAATAGGAAAACTAGACCCAGGTCTATCACTGTGCACTAAACAAAAGCCAAAATGGATTAAAGATCTAAATATTAAGACATAAACACTAAATCTACAAGAAGAGAAAGTAGGAGGGAATAGTGAAGATATACGGGTAGTGCATTTATGAACAAAACCCAACTGCACAGGAAATATTCCGAAGAATCAACTTTATGTATTTTTAAAATACATTTTCTTTTTTTTTTTTTTTTTTTTTTTTTTTTTTTTGAGACAGGGTCTCACCATGCAGTTGAGGCTGGTCCTGAGCTCACTTTTGTAGCCCAGGCTGGTCTCGAACTTGCACCAATCCTCCTGCCTCAGCCTCCCGAGTGCTGGGATTACAGGTGTGAGCCACCACGCCTGGCTTTAAAATACATTTTCTTAAATGTAAATAGGTATATGAATTGTTTCTTTACATAGGGGTGGCTATATCATGCTCATGGGAATATGTGTGCAATTTAGCACTGTGCTAAATAAATGCTCAATAAGTTGTGCTCAATATACTTCAACTGTTTTTACTGTGACAATGGCTATACCTTTCAGGTATTTAGAGCAGAGTTTCTCAGCCTCAGAAGTACTGGCATTTTCAGCCTGATTATTTGTTGTTGGCTGTGTGGTTGCCCCAAATATTGTAGGCTGTTTAACAGCATTCTTAAGACTATTCATCTGGATGCCAGTAGCACACCCCCCCCCACCCCAGTCCTGGTCCTGACCCCAAGAATATACCAGATATTGCCAAATGTCTTCCCTCCTTAGGGGTGAGGGTCAAAATGCTACAACTGAGTATGACTGAGATGACTGAGATAGAGAAATTGATTTCTAACTTGAAACCAGATGATTCTTGATTTTCAAATTTAATTGATCATATGATGAAAAGGTCTCCTATTATACACGCATGCATTTGCCTGTTTGTTTTCATGGTATCTTGATACTTCTGTCCTGTCGTAGAGAATTTCCTCAGGGAGATAGGTTACACTGTATGCTTTGGGCAAGTTGAAAGGGAGCCCCTGTGCCTGCAGGGATCCTGTGTTGCTTGGGAGAAGTAGGAAGAGCTCTGGGGATGGACTCACACCAGATGCTTCTTTACTCTAGAGACCTCAAACTCTGAGGAAACTCAAGGGACAAAATGTTTTGGAAAGAAAAGAGCTGTAGTCTTTTCTGGTGTTGAGTCAACTAGTGAGAGATCCCAGCAGAGAAGGAGAGAGAAAGTATAAAGCTGCCATTCCAGGATTTGGCTAATTCCAGGTCAGAGATTTGTGCTATTAGTGAAATGCTATTGGAGATCTTATATGTGCTTTTCATGTTTTGTAAATACCATTTTACCAAAACTGATATGGTTTTATTATTTCTTATTCATTTGGAGCCTGCACAAACAAAAACAAACTGCACAGGAAATACTTCAAAGAATCAACTTCAAAAAAAAAAAAAAAAAGAATCAACTTCATGTAATTTTTAAATATGTTTTCTTAAATGTAAATAGGTACAAGAATAGCTGTAGCTCACCTTGCCTAATACTTTTATTTCCAATAACCAGTCATAAAACCTGTTTTATTTTTCTCTTACATAAACTATCATATGATTAGCAAACACAATTTGCTTCTCTTTCTTTTCTCTTTCTGTGTCTGTCTGTCTGTCTGTCTTCCTTTCTTTCTATGGAACCAGGGAGTGAACTCAGGCCCTTGGGCTTGCCAGGCAAGCGCTTCTTCTATTGAGCTCTCCCCCCGGCCCTGTTTCTTTCTTTCCAGTCCCCATAGCTGTAACACACTTCTCTTGATGCACTATACTGGATGGGGCCGAAAGGAGCCTGAATAGTGGGGATTTTTGTCTTTTTCCCAATTATAAATGCTTTTTAATGTTTCAGCATTAAAAATAATACTGACCTCTAGGTTTCATTTTTGTTGCTTTTAGAACTTTTCTATTTCTAGTGTTTCAGGTGCTCATCATGAGCAGGTATTAGTTGCATAATACTGTATATTTTTTCTAAGTCTACTAAAATGACAGCACTCATGTTTTTTCATTTAATTTGTTAATATGAATTACTAGCTAAATCTAACTAAATAACGTAGGGGGAATTCTTTTTTTCCTCTTTCTCTGGAATAGGCTGGTTAAAATTATAATGCTTGTTTCTTGAAAGTTTCATAAAACTTGCTTTAAAATTTCAGTATGTTTTTTGATGAATTTTATCAATTCACTCAGCTTATTTAATGCTTAAAGAAACACTTAAGTTTCTATTTTCTCATGGATGAATTTTAATTTGACAATCCTTTATTTCACCTCAAATTTAAAACATTTATGTAAATTACATAGTGCATCATACTGTCTTCTTAAACTTTTTCATCTTTTTCACTTATTATATATCTTACATTCCTTTGGAGTATTTCTCCTGATTTCTTTACCCAGAGTTGTATTTGCTGGTCTATCATATTGATTACTTTTCTATTTCACTAATATATTCCTCTATATTTTTGGTATTTGTTTCCTTCTGCTACTTATGGATTTATCCTTTATTTTTCTTGCTTGGTTTATGAAATTGTACATTTCATTTTTGTTCTTTACTTGTATATCTCTTCTAAGGCTATGAATTTCCCTTTATTCTACAATGTCTTAATATGCAATCTTTCAATTAATTTTGGTATCAATATTTAATTTTTTATTATGATTTATTTTGCTCATGAGCTAGTCAGATTTCATTTTTTAAAAACTCCACACACAAGATGTTTTTTTGTACTGCGGTTGAACTCAGGACCTTGTGCTTTCCAGGCAGATGTTTATGCCACTGAGCTATCTCCCTGGCCACAATAAATTTTTTATTTACCTTTTTTATTATTGTCTTTGATCAGCATTTGCATTCATAGCAATCCTCCCTTAGTTTTTTCTTTGTATTACACAGGTCCAACTCAGGTGTTGGCGTAAGGTATTTTTAGCTTGTCTAATTACATTGGCTGCTTCATGGAAGGAAGTGAAATTTTTTATCACTTCCTGGAAACTCCACAATGTATATACCTTATCCCAGGTCAAACTGCTTTATAACAGCAGATCTTCAGAGAATCTAGTCCAAAATACTTATGTAAATCACAGCTAGAAGTTACTTAAATTTAGGGGATTTTTTTAAAAAGACAGCATCTCACTGTACAGTTGAGGCTGGCCTTCAGCTCACTTTGTAGGTCACTGGCCTCAATGTCCAAGTGATCCTCCTCTCAGCCTCTCAAGTGCTGGGATTACAGGCGTAAGCAATTATACCCAGATGAGGGGAAATTCTTATATGACAGAGGGACAGTGTGGCAAATATAAAATTTGGTTCTAATAGACAAACACAGCAGACAAAGTCACACATAAAGTTCTTTGAGCAAAAGTGAACTGCATGCTGTGCAAAAGTACCAGAGAATAAGAGCTCTTTAAAAATGCTTACTAAAATAAAAGTGCTTACCAAAATAAAAATGCTTACCAAAATAAAAGCTATCCACATGAGCTAAAATGCAGAGTCAAGAAAGCATCCCAGGCTGGGCGTGGTGGCTCACGCCTGTAATCCCAGCACTTGGGAGGCTGAAGCAGGAGGATCAGTGCGAGTTTGAGACCAGCCTAGGCTACAAAAGTGAGTTCAAGACCAGCCTCAACTGCATAGTGAGACCCTGTTTCTAAAAGACAAAAAAAAAAAAAAAAAAAAAAAAAAAAAAAAAAAAAAAAAAAAAAAAAAAAAAAAAAAGAAAAAGAAAAAGCATCCCATAAATCAGAAACAGAAGACCCAAATAAAGGAATAAAGAGATCTAATCACTCAGTAAATTTGACTGACAGAAGTTTTAGATTGAGAAAACCAAAGGGAATAAAATTTCAAAAGAAGTAAAGAAGTTTTCTAGAGTCAAAGGACAACAATCTTAATATTGAAAAGGTGTATCCTGTTGATACAGATAGATGCCAAGCAAAAGGAACAGTCAGGTGTACGCCTTTGAGATTCTAGAACATCAGGGGCATACAGAATATCTAAAATATTCTGAAGAATAAAAGTTATGTCTACATGAATAAGAATCAAGATGTGTAATATCTCAAAACTAATGCTATATTTTCATATATTTATGAAAATTGTGTTAAATTGGAATTTTTTAAAATTAAACCGAGATTATTCAAAATTATGCAGACATAATGAGTTAGCTCAGCAGTCTATGCACCTGCTTAGGCAAGCTCAGGGACCGGGCTTCCATCTCCAGTATCACATGCTGCACTGGCCCCACGCCCAGGCCCATAGAACCGGCCACCCAGTCCAGGCATGGTGGCTCACGCCTGGAATCCCAGAGCTGGGGAGGCTGGAAACAGGTTGATCACTACCAGTAGGAGCTGCATAGTGAGACTCTGTCTCAAATAAATAAGTGAATAAAAGATTTTTAAAAACTGTAAAAAAGAACTATGCAGAATCATCAGAAAAAAGTAATGAAGCTGGGGATATAGCTCAGTAGCATAAGCACCTACCTGGTAAATGCAGGGTCCTGAGTTCAATCCTTGGTACATCAAAACAAAACAAAACAAAACAAAACAAAAAACAAAACAAAACAAAAAATAACTTAAGAAAACAAAAACCAGGGCCCAGTAGGATGGCTCAGTGGTCTAAAGCACCTGCTTAGGAAAGCTTGGGCGGCTGCAGGGACCACGGTTTGATCCCAGACACAACATGCTGCAGCCCTGCCCTCAGGGCAGGCTGAGCTGGCCATAAAAATAAATAAATAAACAAAAAAAGTTCTGAAACAAGAAAAAAATAAAATAAAATAATAAAATAAAATCCAACTCAATCTATGTTTAAAAAAAGAAAAGAAAACAAAAACAAAACCAAAAAACAAATAAGAAAACAAACAACAAAGTCAGGGGACCCAGAAATAAAAATCCAGACATAAATGTAGAATAAAAGAGTTTTAAAACATTTCAGGCAATGACTGCAGTCCTGTGTGTGGGGGGGGGGCGCGGGGGCGGGGCTAGGAAGCGAACACTATGATCTGCAATTTGTCTCTGGGACCGGACCTGGACAGGGATGGGGATGACCTGAGTGGTCCCGCCCCATGAGGAGATGGAGCCTGAAGCTCAGAGGGAGGCTGAGCTCTAGAGAGGTGCATTCGACAGAGGGCCCAGCTCCAGAAATCCCTCTCAGTTTCTGGCTGAGGTTTAAAGCTGTTAAACATATTACAACCCCGGAGGGAAGCAAAAGTACCAGAATGTTGACGTCATGCGCATTTTGAGCATGAAGACTGGTGAAAACTCAATGAATGGCAGCATTTTGTACAGATTCTAAGTGGCTTTAGTCAAAGGATTAACTCGGCCCAAGAGAAGAGATGGTTCTAGAATGATCTAACTTTATTTATTTATTTATTTTTTATTTATTTTTTTTTTCCGCTTTATTTATTTATTTATTTATTTATTAAGACAAAAAAAAAAAAAAATTCGAGATCAGGATTCAAACTCACAACCTTATGCTTGCCAGGCAGGTACTTGTGCCACGGAGTTAATCTCCCCAGTCCCTAATTTGGTAGATTTTATTTTATTTATTTATTTATTTATTTTTCTTCCAGAAATATTTTAATACAAATTGGCCATTTCCAAGAAACACCCACTGCATGCCCATCAATAAAAGCATAACAAAATAGGAAATTTACCATATGGCTATGATTTAAAGAAAAAGAAACTTCAGACACATGAGCACATCAGTTAAGTCCAATGTTAAAATCACATTCTTTCTTATGGACTATGATTAGGAATC